>JAGWCC010001738.1:0-14851 GCA_022651775.1 Drusus annulatus | reverse complement strand
TTTGGATTAGCTGAGATTAAAAAGCTAAAAACATTATCTCATGCTGATTTAATGGAATTAATTATTTCGTCATATGCGCTTTCTCAGGATCATAAAGATTTTTTAGCCCGTCGGGTTTTAATGGATGCGGATGATTTAGATGACTATAAAGCGCAATTAAAGATGCATCTTGCCCCTCCTGAACCTTGGAAGAAAAGTCAGCCTATCAGTATCACCAAAGCAAAAAAAGTGATGAGTGATTATAAGAAAATTTGCAAAGATCAAAAAAAATTAATTGATATCATGTTGTATTATGTTGAAATAGGTACAGATTTTATAGTTGAATTTGATAGAAACCAAAGTTATTGCGATAGTTTACTGTATGTATTTATGGATACGATATTTTTGCTAGAAAAATACAATATCAAAGAAATAGATGTATTTATTAATAGAATTAATGTGGTTCTTGAAAAAGTAAAGTTTATTAGTTATCAGCATCAGAAGAATGACTATCTTGATAATTTTACTTCACCTCTAGAACGCTGTACTTTAATAAATGCTTTGGTAATTCCTACTTATGATTTCTAATACCCCAAAAATACTAAGGAGTTTGTTTTGTAATGAAAACCTTAGAAATTTTTTCAGGAGCGGGTGGTTCAGCAAAGGGTTTAGAGCGATCAGGATTTAAACATACTGCCTTTGTTGAATATAATAAGCATGCATGTGATTCTCTTTCTGCAAATTTTGATTCTGAACGTGTTTTTTTTGGTGATATTAAAAACTTTGATTTAAATAGCCTTGATGAAATTGATATTGTTGCTGGCGGCCCACCCTGCCAACCTTTTTCTTTGGGCGGTAAACATCAAGCAGATCAAGATGATCGCGATATGTTTCCGTATGCAATTAATGCGATTATGCAACTTTCACCCAAAGCATTTATATTTGAAAATGTAAAAGGATTACTTCGGAAAAATTTTTCAAACTATTTTGACTATATTATTTTGCGCTTGAGCTATCCAGACTTTAAGCCAAAAGAAAACATGGATTGGTTAGCTCACCTTGACGCACTCCGCCACATTAGTGATTCCTGTTATACGAAAAAAAAATATGTGGTTAAATTTAAATTAATTAATGCAGCCAACTACGGTGTTCCTCAAACACGTGAGCGGGTTATTATTGTTGGCATTCGTTCTGATATTAATGCCTTGTGGGATTTTCCCGCCCAAACGCATTCAGAAGATAAACTCCTTTGGGATATGTATGTAACGGGGGAATATTGGCATCGTCATCGCATACCTAAAATATTACAACCTACAATCAATGCCCCTTTAAATAAAAAGATAGCCAAGCTTAAAGAAAAATATGGTCTATTTGAACCCCAATTATTACCATGGCGATCTATTCGTGATGCGTTGTTTGACGTTCCTGATCCAACATCGAATCATGGCATTATTGATCACTTATTTCGTGATGGTGCACGCGTGTATCCAGGGCATACGGGAAGTGATTTTGATTGGCCGTCAAAAACGATCAAAGCAGGTGCTCATGGCGTACCTGGTGGTGAAAATATGGTCCGATTTCATGATGGTAGTGTGCGCTACCTCACCACATTTGAAGCAAAACGGATACAAACATTTCCTGATGATTTTGTCATTAAAGGGGCATGGGGTGAAGCAATGCGCCAAATTGGAAATGCCGTTCCTGTACTGCTTGCAGAAAAAATTGGTAATGAATTGGTTAAACAAATAAGATCTATTTGAAGTCCTTAGAGAAGCTGAGTTACGCTCTAATCCAACTATTAAGGATTTCTTAATAGTTCGCCAAGATAGTTCAAAAAATGGCAATATGCTTATTACTTGAGTTCGCATCACTAACGCAAAACTTTTTCAAATTTCAATATCACCTATTGAAACATACAGCATTCATTTATTCTTTGAATGTAATCATTTAACTTTAAAAAAGGAAATTCAAATGCCTGCATTATCAAAATATCGACTATTTATTAGTCATTCATGGACTTATGATCATCATTATGAAAAACTTGTACAGTTTTTCAAAGAACATCCATATTTTTCTTGGGAAGATTGGTCTGTACCTCAAGATGACCCTATTCATAATGCATCAAATGATGCTCAACTTCGTGCAGCAATTCGACAAAAAATCTCCCAAACGCATTGTGTAGTTATCATGGCAGGAGTTTATAGCACCTATTCTAAATGGATAAATATAGAAATTGAAATAGCTAATGAGTTTAAGAAACCAATTATTGCAGTAGAACCTTGGGCTTCCGAAAGAACATCTACAATTGTAAAAAATAATGCAAGAGAAATCGTCAGTTGGCAAAGCCGTTCGATTGTTGCAGCTATTCGACAACATGCCATTTAACAATCAGTGAGATTAAAACTATGAGCCTATTGAGACAAAGCAAAGAATCTTACGGAAATGAGTTTGACAAACATTTTTTTGAGCAATATAAAATGTACGTTGAATCAGCTGATAAAATTAGTGCAAGGAGAATTCTTGCCAATTCTTTTTTTGTTGGCCTCCATACTGCATTGATAGCTGCATTTACCATTTTATTAAAGGAAAAAATCCTGCAACCTAACATGCTTGCTTTTCCCCCTTTTATTGCTGTTTTCTTGCTTTGTTTTGTTTGGTGGCGTGTGGTTTATTCATATCGCCAGTTAAATTCTGGTAAATTTAAAGTAGTACATGAATTGGAAAAAATGCTACCTGTTGCATTATATGATGAAGAGTGGCGTATTTTAGGCGAGGGAAAAGATAGTAAAAAATACTTGCCTTTAACACATATTGAAAATTGGGTTCCTGTTTGCTTTGGTTTTTTATATCTTACACTTGCACTCAGTTTGTATTGGAATAAGGCTCCGCAACAGCAAATGGCGCCGCTTTCTAATACAACGATACCTAATATTAATATTCACATTAAAAATATATTAGGGGAATGTGAGTTACGCTCTAATCCAACTATTAAGGATTTCTTAATAGTTCGAAAGATAGTTCAAAAAAATGGCAATATGCTTATTACTCAATGCAGGCACGAGAAATAAATGCATCACAAATGAAAACGGCTGCACCACTCGATAAAACAGTTTATGAGGCGTACCATATTGATGAGTTAGGAAATACACAAGGAGATGCATTTAGTTGTGTGATCTCTGATAGCGAAACAGAAAATCAATTTGCACATGATTGCAATGTGGATGAGCGGGTACGTTTTTTCTTTAAATTACCGCGTAAATTTAAAATTCCTACGCCTTTAGGAAGCTACAATCCTGATTGGGCAGTGGTCTTTGAAGGGGATCAACGTGTATATTTTATTGCAGAAACTAAATCAACCCTCATTGAAGCCCAAAGACGTACTGCTGAAAATCTAAAAATTACTTATGGTAAAAAACACTTTGAGCTCAGTGATCATAATGACAAAGTCATTTATAAAAGCATCACACAATTGGATGATTTAATTTAACTTACTTTCAGAGCTTTCGACTTAAAATAAAATGTGTGATCAGCATTTGGGGGTATTTCAAGCAGGGGAATGTATGAAATTACAATTTAGCGCTCATACAATGCCCTAAAATGATTCAATCTCAGTTGCAATGCAAGATGTTTATTTAAATCAGGCGTAAAAATCTGATCAATTTCAGGTTTTGTACAAACTGATTCAAGAGAACCACCCACAGCAAGTTGGCCCAAACGTGCAGCCCCCAATGCACCACCTGCTTCCCCGCCTACTCTAGTGATAATACGTACATTGAGTGCATCTGCAATTAACTGCGCCCAGAATGCACTCTTTGCTCCAATAGCCAACCAAAGATAATTCATGGACTTCTGTTCCTGCATTTTGTAGGGGCGTTAAGCAATCTGCCAAACCAAATGCGACCCCTTCCAAAACAGAATACGTCAATAAACTTCGATCCGTTTCATGATTCAGACCATGAAATAACCCCACGGCAAAAGGATCATTATGCGGTGTCCGTTCGCCCGATAAATATGGCAAAAATAAAGGGGCTGTTAGACATTCATCTAACGTCTTTTTAGATAATTCTGCCAATAAATCAATTTCAGTTGACCCTAAAAGCTTAGTCAACCAACTCAATGCACTTGCCGCAGTTAACATCACGCCCATTTGATGCCATTTATGAGGAATTGCATGGCAAAAAGTGTGAACAGCAGATTCAGGATTGGGGCGATATTGATCATTCACGACAAATAAAACACCTGAAGTACCTAAAGAAATAAACCCATCACCTGCATGAATCGCACTGATTCCGATAGCAGACGCGGCATTGTCTCCCCCACCGCCTGCGACAATCACAGAATCTGGTAATCCCCATTGATGCGCTAACTCTGCTTTTAAATAACCTGAGCTTTCAGACCCTTCCACTAAATCTGGCATATAGCTTCTGTCCAATCCTATTGCGTCTAGCAAATAATCACTCCAATCCTGTTTAGCAACATCCAGCCACAAAGTACCTGCCGCATCAGACATATCAGATATTTTTTTACCCGTTAAATATAACCGTAAAAAATCTTTGGGCAATAAAATGGTCTTGGTTTTGGCAAAAATCTCTGGTTCATTTTTGTGTACCCAAAATACTTTGGGCGCAGTAAATCCTGGCATTGCTAGATTGCCTGCAATTTTTGTGAGGTCTGAAATATTTGCCATCATCTCACTACATTCAATATTAGAACGCGTGTCATTCCATAAAATACAAGGACGTAATACTTTATCTTGATCATCCAACAAAATAGCACCATGCATTTGACCCGACAAACCGATTGATTTCACCTGTTGCATCCAATCAGGATGAATTGCTTTAAGCCATAACATTGCCGTATCTGTTGCTCTCCAATAGTGCTCTGGATCTTGCTCTGACCATCTTGGCTGCGGTCTTGAAATAGACAAACTAATCCCTTCTTTAGCCAAAATTGTGCCTGATTCATCCATTAAAACAATTTTAACCTCAGATGTACCCAGATCAATACTGATATACATATTTTCCTCATCTTTTTCATTTTATATATGTCATATGTTTTATACCCGCAGCCAAACCTCAGCGCCATTAAATTAAGGGGTTTGTAGCCTTTAAACCACCCCCCGCTTTCAGCGTACCCCTCCAAAGGAGGGGAATTAACCCATGCAGCATCTTGTTTTAAATTCCCCTCCAAAGGAGGGGTGCTTCGTAGAAGCGGGGTGGTTAGGCTTAAAAGTCTTCAAACTTTTGGGGGAAGGTTGGATGGGAGGATTTTTAAGATCATAAAATCAACAGGTTATACATTAGCTATCCTTAACCTAATGGCATTTGTGCCATGCATTGCATCGCAGATTCAAGATCCTCAATCAAATCATCAACATCCTCTAAGCCAATTGAGATCTGAATTGTTCCTAAACTAATACCCATTGCCTTAAATTTATCAGGTGATAATTCTTTCAAATACGAAATTGCTGGAATATAGACTAAACTTTCGTGCCCTCCCCAACTCACACCAATTGAAAAATATTTAAGTGCCTTTAAAAAGGCTTTAACTTTTGCAATATCATTACAGTCAACCTCAAACGCCAATAATCCTGTTGTGCCAGACATCTGCTTTGCTGCTAATTCTTTCTGATCATAGTGCATTGAATGCGGGTGATACACATTTTTAACCAAGGGGTGCTGATCTAAAAATTCTACAATCCTATTGGTAGAAGCCTCATGCTCTTTTAAGCGGATTTTTAAAGTCCGCAAACTCCGAAGTAATAACCAAGCTTCAAACGGGCTCATTTTTGCACCATATAAAGCTGCCTCTGTTAAGAAAATTGTGTCAATATCGATTTTTTTGCCAATAATCACTCCAGCAATAATATCACTATGCCCGCCCAGATACTTTGAACAAGAATGCACCTCTAAATCAACACCCATTTCTAAGGGCTTTTGAAAAATGGGCGTTGCCCATGTATTATCAATAATCGTTTTAATATGATGTTGTTTAGCCAAGTGAGTAACGGTTTCTATATCTTGTAAGCTCATAATTGCACTGGAAGGTGACTCCAAATAAATAAGGCGCGTATTAGGTTGGATCGCCTGCACAAAATCCTGAATATCTTTACCCAAAACATAGGTAAACGAGACATTCATTTTTTCGACTAAATAGGTTCCCATAAAGTTATTAGCAGGACCATATGTATTTTTAATGGCGATAATATGATCGTTTGGCTGAATATAATGCATAATTGCACTGGATATGGCACCCATTCCAGAAGCAAATAATTTTGCTTTTTCGCCCCCCGCTAATTTAGCCAATTTTTCTTCGACCAATGCAACCGTTGGGTTTTTTCCGCGTGAATAAATACAATTATTCGCAGGATCATCAAATGCCCGATCAATCGCATCAAAATCTGGGAAAGCGAATAGAGAGTTTTGAAAAATTGGTGGCACTATCGCCCCTTGATATAACTCAGGGTTCTCTGAATAATGCATTAAAAGTGTTTTGTCTTTCATTGTGTGTGTATCCATCAAATTATAAATTGCAAAAGGTACAGAGAATTGCAAATGACAAGCCATCACTGTGTCCACAGATTTTCTATCCGAATATAAAATAACGAGTTGTATCACTTAGAGAATTATATCTCTCCATCAACAAGCGATTTGGCCTGACTGTCGTTTTTATGATCATTTTTTTTATCACTTTTTTGTGCTTCATGATAAAAACAGCCAATGCCTGTAATGGCTAAAATAAGGGCAACGACTAAATTAATCTGGGTCAAGTATTGATAACGCCAGTATTCAGCAGCGGAGATGCCAAGTACACCAAACATATACACACCTGTAGTTGTCCAAGGCAACATGTTCTCAATCATTGTCCCCGCATCTTCTAATGACCTAGACAGTACTTTTCTCGGGATTTTTAATTCATCAAATTTTGGTTTAAATGCCTCAGCCACTACAAACGAAGTTGCAAACTGATTGGAGGTTAATCCATTCGTTGCCGCAGTTGAAAATAGCGCTGATATAATCGCCAAACTTCTATTTTTAATCCAACCAAAAGCACGATTAACAACCAAAGGTAATGCATTAATTTTATCTAACGTGCCTACAAACACAAAAACACTCAAGGTAATAATAACGGGTTCAGCCATTGAATATAAACCGCCACGATTCAAAATTCTTGAGATATTGGCGATCACTGTCTCATCGGTTAGCTTTTGACTGATATTTAGAATAACTTCAGCATTAAAACCACTTTTCAACGTATTAACAACTGTGTCTAAACTAAAGCCTTGTCCCCACAAACCAACCATCGCCGCAACAATCACTGAAATAATTAAAGTTGGAACGGTTGGTGCTCTCATAACAGAACCAATAAGAACAATTAAAATAGGACAACAGACAAAAAAGATTAAAACGGGATGATCAAACGAAAATAAGGTTGCAAAAGCAGCCTTGGTCGCTTGAACCGTTGCTAAATCAATATGCGCATTAGAAACAGGCTGATACAATCCAATTGCTAAATATATAAAAAAAGCAATCACATAAGAAGGCATTGTTGTGTTCATCATCGAACGAATATGATCCATGAGCGGCACACCAGAAGCAAGTGCTGCAATATTAGTGGTATCACTTAACGGACTCATTTTATCACCAAAATATGACCCTCCAACCACTGCACCTGCAACAATGACAGGATCGGCACCAATTGCCAAAGCAATTGCCATAATAACTACACCAATTGTGCCTGCAGATCCCCAAGATGTCCCTGTAAAAACAGAGAAAATAGAGGGCACCAAAAATGCCACCACATAAATATAATCAGGGTTAATTAAATTAATGCCGTGATAAATTAAAAAAGGAATTGTACCCGATAACACCCACGACCCAACTACAATGCCAATTGTAAATAAAATCATGACAGCGGGCAGCGATTGGTGTAGTTTTTTCACCATTGCCCCTTGAATATCATCCCAGCTGTAACCCATTCGGTATAAATTTAAAGTGCCAATCACCGCTGCGGATAAAAAAATAATCTCTAAAGAAAACTGTCCATTCCCTTCTTTTAAATGCGGAAAAACAACCAAACCAAAAATCATAATGACGGTTAAAGCAATAATAGGTACCAAAGCACTCATCAGTGTAATGTTTGGATCTGTATGTCTAGATTGAATGTCATTCAAATGATTGTCCATATCGATACTCCCTTTTTGTTTTATAAAACTAAATTGTATATATCCATCACCTTTAAATATCCTGCTTTGTTGGATGCGTATCCTCACCTGAATCACTTATTAACGGTTAACGCGAGAAACGACATCTACCCAAACTGCAATCAATAAAATCAACCCTTTTACGATCATCTGCCAAAAAGCTTCAACATCCATCAAAGACATTCCATTGTCTAAACTTGCCATAACCAGCGCACCACTTAATGCCCCATAAACAGTACCTGATCCACCACGCATAGAAGTTCCGCCAATAAAACAGGCTGCAATCGCATCTAGCTCTCCCATAGAACCTGCATTTGGAGTTGCTGCGGCTAAACGTGCGGTATTAACAAGGGCTGCAAATGCACACATTACTCCCATTAAGCTAAAAATAGACAATTTAACCCAATTAACATTAATGCCTGATAAACGTGTGGCTTCCATATTTGAGCCCACCGCATAAATCCGTCGCCCAAAAACCGTTTGATTGGCAATGTAAGTAAAAACACCCACCGCAATTAATAAAATCAGTACTGGAACAGGAATGCCCTGATAACGGTTCATCATATAAATAAACAGATAAATGCTGCTCGCAAATCCAATAATCAGTAAAGCATCCTGCCAAACCTTGTTACTTGGCAACGAATATTTACGTGCATCTGCCTGTTTTTTAAGCACACTGAAAGTCAATATTAAAAATACGATGATTGCTAAAATATTCCCTGTTGTCTGAGATAAATAGCCCTGCCCCAAATACACTAATTCAGGCGAAATTCCTGAAATCGTTTGTCCTCCCTTTGTAACGCCAATTAAAGTGCCCCGAAAAACCAACATGCCTGCAAGACCTACAATAAAAGAAGGAATTCTTAAATAGGCACTTAAAAAACCGT
Source organism: Drusus annulatus (assembly GCA_022651775.1). Lineage (NCBI taxonomy): Eukaryota > Metazoa > Arthropoda > Insecta > Trichoptera > Limnephilidae > Drusus > Drusus annulatus. Next base: position 5,782 of record JAGWCC010001738.1, on the reverse strand, counting down.
TAATGGCGCCAATTAATAAACCTGAAAAAATAACTGTTAATAGCGTTACTGCTAAAGGCATCTTAAAAGTGACGCCTAAAATTGCCGCAATCGCACCAATTAAGCCTATTTGTGAGCCAACAGATAAATCTATTTCGCCTGAAACAATCACAAAAACCATGCCACATGCTAATAACCTTGTGACGGACATTTGTCTAAATAAATTAGACAAATTTCTAGGTGTTAAATAGCTCCCGTCTGTCTGGTAAAAGAAAAATAACCAGATGCAGCCAATCGCCAAGAGTAGAGCCAATAACTTATAATCTTTAAATAATTGTTTAATTTGCATGAATGTCATATCAAAACCTTTATTTCACAATACTAAATAGCGGTTAAGTCTGCGATGGTTGTCCCATTGATCGCAGCCCCATTAATGGCAGCATCCATAATCATATCGCCCGTGAGACCTTTATTTGTAAATTCACTGCGTAATTCGCCTTCTCCCATGACGAGAACGCGATCACTTAAACCAAGAATTTCAGGGAGCTCAGAAGAGACCATAATGATCGATATGCCAGAATCGGCCAGATCCATCATCAACGAATAAATTTCATATTTGGCGCCAACATCAACACCGCGCGTTGGTTCATCCAAAATTAGAATAATCGGCTCGGGTTGCAACATCTTAGAAAAAATCACTTTTTGTTGATTACCGCCAGACAAAGAAGTAATAGGCAGATAGGGGCTGGCTGTTTTAATTTGTAACTTTGAAATCTCTCGTTGAATGGTTTTTAATTCCTTGGCAAGATCAAGATGCCCCGCCTTAGAAAAATGCGATAAGACAGGCAACGTAATATTTTGCCCCATACCAAAATCCTGAATAATACCGTGTGCTTTTCGATCCTCTGGCACCATACAAATACCATGTTTAATCGCATCCATCGGGTTACGAATCAAAATTTTGTGATTATTTAAGTAAAGCTCGCCTGAAAATTTTCCAAGATATCCGCCAAATATAGCACTGACTAATTCAGTCCTTCCTGCACCGACCAATCCCGCAACCCCCAAAATTTCCCCTTTTTTAAGCGAAAAAGAAATGCCTTTGACCTTACGCTTTTGCGTATTATTCACATCAAAACACTGCATATTCTTGACAGTAAGAATCGTCTCATTTTGGGCAGCACCAAGGCGTTTTGGATAAAGTTGGCTCATATCTCGCCCTACCATATGCCGAATGATTACTTCTATGGGCATGTCTGCACTTGGCGCGGTGATAATATGCTGCCCATCTCGAATCACACAAATGGTGTCGCAAATTGTTTTAATTTCGTTCAGTTTATGCGAGATATATACACAGGCAACGCCTTTGGCTTTAAGCGCCTTAACCAAATCCAATAAGATATTGGTTTCTTGATCAGTCAGCGAGGAAGAAGGTTCATCTAAAATAAGTAGTTTCGCATTCTTATTTAATGCTTTGGCAATTTCTATGAGCTGTTGCTGCCCCCCTCCGAACTGCTCAACGGGTAATGCAATATTGACATCTGGCATATCAAGATCATTCATTAACGCTTGTGCATGTCGCATCATTTTAGGCATGTTTAATTGACCAAAATACGTTAACTCATGTCCTAAAAAAATATTTTCTGTCACCGTTAACGCGGGAATTAACATCAGTTCCTGATGAATAATCACAATGCCTGTCTGTTCAGTTTCTTGAATCGACTTTGCTTTTAATGGCTTACCTTGCCAAGAAACCTCTCCTTCCCATGATCCATGAGGATACACGGCTGATAATACTTTCATTAAGGTTGATTTACCGGCGCCATTTTCACCACATAAGCCAACACATTCTCCCGCCTTAATTTTAAGATTGATCTCTTTTAATGCACTGACCCCTGAGAATGATTTTGAAATTCCTTGCATTTCTAGTAAATAGTCACTCATTGATGATACGCTCCTGTTTTCCCAGAGCTAGCTTTACTAGCCCTGAGTTAATATGCTTCAATCAATAATCAATCACATTTAATGTGCTATTTTTCTCTGCTACTTTCCAAAGATCTGCTCTTTTGTATAAAAACCGTCTTCTATCAAAAGATTGACATTATCTTGTGTCACCGCTGTTGGTGTTAACAAAATGGTATTCACCTTACTTTTACCGTTGTCAATCGTGCTGGTATATTGAATCTCCTCTTCTTTGACCATTTTGACTGCCAATTTAGCTGCTTCGGAAGCAATCAATTTGAGCGGCTTATAGACTGTTAGTGCTTGTTGTCCTTCTGCAACACGTTTCACCGCAGCAAGGTCTGCATCCTGCCCTGATACAGGTACCTTAAGTTTCTGTGCGAGCAGCGCCTGAATTGCTCCCTGCCTGCGGTTGCATCGTTTGACGCCACAACCGCATCAATCTTATTATTATTTGCCGTCAATGCATCTTCTAAAATACGCATGGCCTCACTCGGATTCCATTCTTTAACCCACTGAGAACCGACAACCTTAATATCACCCTTATCAATAAGGGGCTGTAATACTGCCATTTGGCCTTCACGTAATAATTTCGCATTATTATCAGTTGGTGCGCCGCCAAGTAAAAAGAAATTACCCTTTGCAGTCTTATTCAGTACGCCTTGTGCCTGCATTTCACCCACTTTAATATTATCAAATGAAATATAGGCATCCACATCTGCATTTAAGATCAAGCGATCATACGAAATCACTTTGATGTTTTCTTTCTTCGCTTCAGCCAAAACATGGTCAAACACCTTCGCATTAAAAGGCACAATCACGATCGCATCGACACCGCGTGAAATCAAATTTTCTATTTGAGAAATCTGACGTTGTTCACTGGCATCAGCCGATTGAACATATACCTTTGCACCTAATTTCTCAGCCGCTTCAATAAAATAATCCCGATCTCGCGTCCAACGTTCCAAACGCAAGTCATCAATACTAAAGCCAATTTTTGGATTGGCTTTATCTGCCAAAGCGGTGGGTAATAATAGACTGGCAGTCAGTGCAAGTCCAAGTAACGATTTATTTAAACTTTTAAGTACGTTCATAATAGCCATCCTTAATAATATTAATTAAACAGATGTATCTACTCAGCAGTATTTATCTAATTGAATATACTGATTACATCCTCTTAAAAAAGATTTCCCCCAGCCCCTCCACAAGAGGGGAGGTTTTGTATAACAGACTGTAATACTTGAGTCTTTTAAATAAATATCCAGCTTTATTAGGATGCAAAAAATATTTATTACAAGAACTCCCCTCTTGTGGAAGGGCTGGGAGGTTGGTTTAAAGGTTTTTAATATCTGCTGAGTAGTCATAAACAGATTACACATCATTCATTACGCTTTATACCCTAAAGATTTGGAGATACTGCAAGGTGGCAAGTGCATGAACCCCGATGAGCTTACATTACGTAAGTGATTCGGGAGAGAATACGAAGCCAACAAAGCAGGATCTTCAAATGTGACGGGTATAAATAATCTGATTCACAAGATTCTCTAAATACTCCTGTTTACCAGAAACATGATTGGGTGCAATGTCATGCGTTATTGCATACTGCGTTAAAGCATCCAACGATAATTCACCTTTTAAAATCTGCTGACCAAGCGCCCCTTGCCAAGCAGCATAACGATTGTCAATATTTTTACTGATCAGATCATTTTCTAGCATCTTCGCGCTTTTTCCAATGCCAATGCCATAACATCCATCCCGCCGATGTGACCATAAAATAAATCTGCCAAATCAGATGATGGCCGACGAACATGGGCATCAAAATTCAAGCCTCCCGTTGTAAATCCGCCATTTTTAAAAATTTCATACATAATTAAAGTGCATTCTTCAACACTATTTGGGAATTGATCTGTATCCCAACCTAGCTGTGGATCTCCACGATTGGCATCAATCGAACCAAACATATCAAGCGCGAAAGCAGTCGCAACCTCGTGATGAAAACTATGGCCTGCAAGTGTCGCATGATTGGCTTCAATATTGACTTTGACCTCTTTTTCCAAACCATGTTGCGTTAAAAAATCCATGAACGGTCGCAGTATCGAAATCATATTGATGTTTAGTTGGTTCTTGTGGTTTGGGTTCAATTAAAATTCGCGCCTTTAAAACCAATTTTATACTTATACTCAATCACCATTTTTAAAAGACGCAAATTGCTCACGCTCACGCTTAAGATCAGTATTGAGTAAAGTTTCATAGCCTTCACGCCCGCCCCATAACACATAGTTTTCTCCCCCAAACGCACAGTCGCATTCATCGCATGAAAGATCTGGGTTGGCAGGCATACGCAAAAACCTCAGATTTGATTGGTTGCAGGCGCCCGCAGCATAACGAGGATGAGAGAATGCATTGGCCGTTCCCAGAGCAATTTCATACCTGTTTGTGATTGTTTTTTTTGTTCTAGAATATCCACCATGGCTGAAAAAATTATTAATATATTCTTTTAAAGAATTTCCCTCTGGCGCAACATCAATGTCATGAAAACAATAATAAGGCACATTAAGTTTGGTAAAAATTCAAAATGCAGCATCCGCTTTATGTTTAGCATTTTTCATCGGATCATTGGATTGTTGCCACGGGCGATCAAAAACAGAACTTCCAAAAACATCCGGAACCACTCCAACAAAAAGTATGCCAATAACATGCGGCAAAGCGCAGATGTTCTTGCATGGTCTTACCCATAATTTTTTTATTGGGATCATAGACTTTAAATGCAAGTGGGTTTTGAGAATCTAATCCCTCAAATTTGATATTAGGAATGCCTTTAAAAATGTCACTCATCTGATTTGCCTCGGACTTAATTGGAGAGGAGCATTAGCAATGCTGGTACATTAAATTGACTTGATATTTAAGATAAATTTTAAAAAAAATGACTACAAAATAAGTACAATCAATATTTATGCACCAATCCTAGCAACCAAATATTATAAAAACAATTATGAAATTTGATTATTCGATTACTTTTTTTACCTGTTATTTTTATAATAACCCTTCAAAACAGTCATACAAAAAATACTCATGAAATAATAAACACGATTACATTCTTATTACTACATATTGGCATCATCCACACCATAACCATCCCATAACCAAAACGAAAGAGATCAAAATGAAAGAAAAGATCTTCCACATTTCCTTACTTTTCAATGCTAATAAAGTGTATGACCGTGAGGTAATTAAGGGCATTGGTACCTATTTGCAAAAGCATCTGTGTGCCTGGGATATTTATTTAAATGATGATTTTTTAGCACATCCTGACCAAATTCCCTTGCTTGAAAGCGATGGCATTATTGCAGATATGGATGATCCTGAAATTGTATTGCAACTTTCACACTTAACAATCCCTGTAATTGGCGTGGGCAGCTCATATCAAGATGTATCTATGTATCCACCATTCCCATATATTGCGACCGATAATCAAAGAATTATAGAGTGTGCTTATCAACATTTAAAAAATAAGGGACTTGAATCATTTGGATTTTATGGATTAGATCATACTCAACGTAAAGGTTGGGCAATAGAACGTGAACAGATTTTTAAGAAAATTATGATTGATAAAGCTTATCCCTACAATATTTTCTTAGGACAACCTACGAGCCCCATAACATGGCGCTCAAGCCTTGCCGAACTATCAGATTGGTTATTGCCCTCCCCTCATCCAACAGGAATTATTGCTGTAACTGATGCGCGTGCAAGAATGTTACTACAAGCATGTGAGCACAGCGAACTGTACGTTCCAAATCAATTGGCGATTATTGGTATTGATAATGAAGATTTAACGCAATAT
>JAGWCC010001737.1:0-14794 GCA_022651775.1 Drusus annulatus | reverse complement strand
AAGAGCTTATAAATAATTACAACGAACATCAGTTGTTTGTTCAATTAACTACTAATGAATTCCAATATTAAAGATAAACCTAAATTTGATTATCTGGACATTGCACAATAAGGGGTCTCTACACATAATATTCTAAAAAATAGGGTGAGGACATTGACGCAAACAGTTTGAAAATTGAGTGTACAAAGAATATTTTACTGTGAGTCAGCATGTGCCTTTTTCAAGACAAATTTTCTGTAAAATTTTCTTACAGCCGGAATATTGCCACAAAGGTTAAATTCCACTGTGAGTGAGCATGTGTTTTTTTTTAAGATGACTTGTATGCAAAGAAGGAATTCCAGTTGGAACACGAGAAGGGTTTTTCCCCACTGTGAGTCAGAATGTGACTCCGTAAATGTGACTTTTGTTAAAATGAGGAATTGCAGTCGGAACATAAGAATGTTTTGAATCCACTATGGGTCAGCATGTGTTTTTTTAAAGACGGCTTTCGTGAGAACGAGGAATTGCACTCGAAACATGTGAAAGATTTAATCCCACTGTGGGTCAGCATGTGAATTTTTAAAACCGACTTACGTGAAAATGAAGAATTTCAGTTGGAACACGAGAAAGGTTTTTCCCCACTGTGAGTCAGCATATGTCTCTGTAAATGTAACTTACGTGAAAATGAGGAGTGCAGTCGGAACATAAAAAAGGTTTTACCCCACTGTGAATCAACATATGTTTTTGTAAAAGAGACTTTTGAGAAAATTATGAGAAACAATCGGAACATGAGAAAGGTTTAATCCCACTGTGAGTCAGCATGTGAGTTTTTAAAGACGAATTTTGTGAAAATGAGGAGTTGCAGTTTGAACACCAGAAAGGTTTGATTCCACTGTGAGTCAGCATGCGCCTTTTTAAAGCCGACTCACATGAAAATGAGGAGTAGCATTCTGAAAACAAGAAAGTTTTGATTCCACTGTGAGTCAGCATGTGACTATTTAAAGACGACTTGTAGGAAAATGAACAGTTGCAATTGGAACACGAGATAGGTTTAATCCCACTATGATACAGCAAGTCGACTTACGTGAAAATGAAGAATTACAGTTGGAACACGAGAAAGTTTTTACCTCATTGTGAGTCAGCATATGTCTCTGTAAATTTTGCTTTTGAGAAAATGATGAGTAACAATCGGAACATGAGAAAGGTTTTTTCTCCACTGTGAATGAACATGTGTCTCCGTAAATAAGATATTCGTGAAAAGGAAGAATTACAATCGGAACACGAGAAAGGTTTAATCACACTGTGAGTCAGCATTTGAGTTTTTAAAGACGAATTTTGTGAAAATGAGGAGTTCCAGTCTGAACACGAGAAAGGTTTGATTCCACTGTGAGTCAGCATGTGCCTTTTTAAAGCCGACTTACATGAAAATGAGGAGTTGCAGTAGAAACACGAGAAAACTTTCAGTGCACTACGAGCTTTCATGTGACTTCGTAAATTTGACTTTTATGAAAATGACGAATTACAGTTGGAAAATGAGTATGGTTTTGGGTTGGCCGGATCATGCTTCTTAATTTTCCAGAGTGAATTATTTTATAGTATGTCGTATCCCTTTGAATGCAGTATTTCTGAAATAAAAACAAAATGTTTATGTATTGAGCGTTACCATACTAATTACTGTCAATGGGTAACAATGTTGTCGTTTGAGTGTATGCGGTTGGATAAAAAACAACATCAATGCTATTTCGCTCTCGAAACTCGGAACATCGGGTTATCTTGGCATGATTCAGTTATTGAACGTATTGAACTTCTACATCGGTGTATGTTTACGAACGGGCGGCCTTTCATGTTGACCCTTCGGAGAAACCGCATGACGGTTAGTTAGTTATGTTCAAACATCGTGCTTACCAGCTGTATGACCGATATTCTCGATGTGTTCCAAGCATTCCTTCTTAACATCCTGCAGGTCTATGTCTATCTCCGTATATGCCATTTCACCTCCGTCTCCTGCGTGAGTCCCTGCTTCCATCATAACGGTGACACTACCTGGGGGAGGGAGATCCATGGCTCGACAGTAATGCTGTAGTACTTGGGTATTGGTCTCAAATGACAACAAAGTAACAGAAAATTAAACTGATCGGAAGTTCGGTATGGCTAAAGTTGGAAACATTACTTAACTGCTCAATATTTGACCACAAACTTTAATTGACGTTACTCCCAATAAAAACAAGCAAACGCTGAGCTATAATTTGGCTCAAACCACGTTCACGCGCTCAACATTGCTGTGTCCAACGCTGCCTAACGTAATACGGCTAATCGAGGAAGAGGTTATAGAAACTGTCAACAGAGTTCGAGTTATAATCAAATTTCTTTAGGTCTTAGGAAATTTATTTCATGCATTTATGTATATATAACAAACGATTTTAACAATAATTGCGTAATAAGTTAATGTTCATTTCTCGTGAAAAAGTTTTTGCTTTGACTTTGACAGTACTTTCTTATTCTAATTGAATTGTCAATGTGAGATGTGAGTGGTGACACTTTGGTAGAAAATACAAAGATTAGAGCACACCGATGAATTAATAAATTGCACAAATGAAAAAGTTGGACGGAATAAGCAAAACAATTACCGATCTTGTTAAAATAATTAGAAAGCCAGTTATTAGCTAAACGTCAGCTTAGATTAATAACCACAGATAAATAGATTTGTAGGAGCGAATAGAGATGGTCGCGATTCCTGTGACGGATAAAAGGAACCGGTCCCAAGCCGGTCTTTGGAACCATCAATATTATATTTCCGAGGAACCGGTTCCTTTTTTTGGCCAATACAAATAGATATTATTTGTACCAGGAACCGGTTTTTTTGGAAACAATAGCTTTTGGGCGTTAAGGTCCCTTTGTATTTCGGATTCGCTAGAAACCCCTCCCCCCCACAAAATATTTTTCTTTACGAGAAACCGGTTCCAAATCTCCAACGTTTTCACAATTTCACTAGTTATCTTCCCCCGGTTATGAGAGAACGAAAAATGGCGGCAAAAAATCCTTTCTTTACAATTTAAAAATCTTCTGGAACTTTTCTGGTACTAGCAACCGGTTCCAAAAAGAGCTGGATAAATAACCGGTTACTCGTCTGTCATCGGTAACTGGAACCGCAAATACACCCAATTTCCGATATCAATTATCCCTAGCAGTAAGAACTTAGTGCGCTCTTGACCTCCCCCCCCCTCTTCCTCGCAACATTTTTTTTATGACACAAATAATCAAACATTTCCAAATTGCTTTGCGAAATTAAATTTTACAACAAATGATTTTAATCATGCAATCCTGAATAATATCAATAAAAGTACACTTCCATAGCGCAGTTTTGTGATATTTCATCTAAAGTGCGCTAAACTAGCCAAAGCACTATTTACTAGAGATGTAGAAAATAATTTTCATTCAAAACAAAACTTTATTTTAAGTCTAACTATGTACGTAAAATAAGAAATTTGATTTTTTTCTCGTATTATTTGTATTTTGACATAATTGTGGCCAACTTAGTCAGGGATTATAAACAGAAATATTGGATATCTAAGTCAATGACATTTTAAAAAATATTTTCGCTTATGTTTTGCTTTATAATTACGAGTTTGCATGCAGAAGAAAATCATTAAATTGCAAGAAGATATAATTCTGAATAATCAACATTACACCAGGAAACTGGAGGAATTTCTTGATAATGAGAATACTGCAGCTCTTAACTACGCCCTTGTCCAATTAAAAAAATGCACCGTAAATATTTGAAATCCATGCAAAATCAGGATGCCACAAACGAAATTTGGAACTAGCAGATAACTTCCTTGAAGTAATGTCTTGCAGGCTTTTCACATTACACCAGAACCTGGACAACCGCTCGAGAATGATGGAAATTTTCCGGCACTATTGTGGTACGGGGCCGAGTCTGGGGTTAAAGATCCTTTTGAGCGTTTGGCCATTTAGAAGAAGAATGCCCTCTACACAAAATGAACATTCATGGTGAAATAAATCAACACAAGATAATCGAGCTAGCAAAGAAAGCCGATTATTTGCTATTTTCGCTGACGAAACGACTGATATCGCGCGTGTGGAGCAACTTTCGCTGTGCGCACGATATTGTTACCTACTTTTGAACATGTGCAATAGATAATATCAGAGAATACACAGTCCAAACATGTGGTCTATGGAATAATACATGTTAAAAGGAATTTTAGAAAGCGATGTAAGGATGTAATTTATGAGACAGAAAGACATTGAGGGATGCAATTAGGATACAATAGGTAGGCTGGTAGGAATGTTTAGTGACATGGGTAAGTTGCACATGTGCTAAGCTGGTAGGGTCACTACACCCTTACAGGACAATGCTTACTCAGTTTATCTGCTGTCAGCAATACATTTCTAATACTGGCTCAAATGATGAGTCCAAAGGTTCGATACCTCTACGTAGGTAAAGCTGACGGGGTAAATCGGGGATACTACAATCGTGCGAACGAACGAGGAACTAAAATTGATGTTCGAAGTAAACCACAAATGAGCTTAGATCGTGCGAGCGGAACTACCAACTTCGATGGAAGTATTTGTTCAATGAACAATGAAGGAAGTTGGAACTGCCGCCAAAGGAAGAAGTTCTTACGGAGCGGTCACAACGCTATTGTCTATATTAGCGATGGGAAAAGCTTTTCGATCAAGTTCGATCGCAGAATTCCTCGTCGGAGGGGGGGGGGGTTGGGGGGTTGCTAGCGATAAATGCACCAAATAATAGTCACGTTTTTTTCTTAATAGTTTTATTCGGGGCAGCTCTCCCAACCACATAAATTGATGTATGTACTCTTACTTAGAACAAGCTGTTTTTTTTATATTGAATTTGCACCATTATTCTATAGCAAAAAATTATACCGTGTAGAAAAACTACTTCTTTCTTTCTTCCATGTGTGTGTTGATGAATTGTCTTTTACTGGTTTCTTGTCTATTGTTTCTAGATGACAGCTGCCCATATGTTTGAATTGTTGGCGGTATCATGCCTTAAAAAGAATGATGTAATATAATAAATAAGTATGCATAGTCTTATATTGCGTAAATGACGATTCATATTACAGGCATTGCCTCCCTTTGCGGATATAACTTTAGAACAAAAGTTGCATTTGGCCTGGTAAACCCCAACTTCCCTTAAAATAAGCCCATATTTCACTTTTCTTTCTCGTTGAACGGCCAGCCATAATTTTAGGTAGAGATTGAAAGGTATAGGTAAAAAAGTTCAACAAAATAATTCGTTCACAATTCAAAATCACCAAAAACCACTCGTAAAAACTAGTGTCATATGTCAAAACAAGCAAAGAAATCAAAAGCAACTGTCACGAGTACGTGCGAGGGAACGGATAACTAAAAATATACTTCATTGTTTCATTCATACTATGAACTACAATCGAAGTAAAAGAACAATTGAATTGTAAATGATGCGATACTTCGATCGTTCGAACGAATGAAAGGCTAACATTGAAATTCGAAATAGATGCCATACATCGTGCAAGCGGAACTACCAACTTAACCAACTTCAATTGAAGTATTTGTTCAATGAAAAACGAATGAAGTTGGGACTGCCGCAAAAAGAAGTCGTTCTTTGAAGCAGTCTTGCGAAGCGGTCACAACGCTAGTCGATATATTAGTAAAGTCACTGGTTTAAATACAACAAGTAGTAAAGCTCATGTCATTATCATATCCTTTACAGAATTTAAGCCTTAATATTCCTAGTTAAGACGAGGGATGAATCAAGGGGTAAAGCTGAGTACATTTTCAAATTAAATTTGTCATTTACAGGAATTCTTCAAATTTTTACTGAAGGTATTATTTTTTTCTTTCTCTCTTTCATTTGTTTCTTTTTTAAAGAACGACAAACATTCCCGGATGACGAATAACCAGACAGTATTTGAAAAAACTCCTACTGCCATCATAATAAGCGGAAGATGGCTGCACAAAATCAGCTCTGACTTATACCCTTTTCTATTATTTATTTATGCCTCATGATAACATAACGGTCGCGCTGTTATGCTTGACACCTGATCGGCATTTGATCAAATGCCGAAACGGGCCGAGGGTCAGTGGTCGACGGGGCAATTATTTGAAGAGTGGCGGTAGTAAATTCACAAAGGGGGCAATCATCGATTTGCGACAGTGTAAAATGTGACAGTGGTTCAAACCACTAGGCCGGAGTTTCTTGCGAAGGAATGTGGAATAACGCCTTTCACCTAAACACGGTCGATATATATCGTCACTGGAAAGGCAAAAGGGCTTAAGCGCCATTTTGGGAAGTTCACACCAGAGCGCTTTAAAGTTTTTTTTGTTTTACATTGAAATTCATAAGTCTTCAGCATCTGGGTGAATTTTGACGTATAAAGTTTACTCAGATAACCCAATGCTCTCACCGACTTACCTGAAGCGACAAAAAGCCAAAAAAGTCCCAAACTTGTGTCGCTTGAGTCGAGCCTTCTCCCAAATGGTGAATATATTTTAGATGGCTGAAAGACCACAAAAGTCTTCAGAATCAAACGAGAGTCAGAGCATTCGATGTAGAAAACAGAACTGATCAAAACTGCATGTTTAACTCATTCTTGACCAAAGTGTCGCTTGAGCCCTTTTGTCTTTCCAGCGTCAATATGTAAACGCGTGGATTGAAATGGGCTCGCCCAAAGGATGCCAACCAAACAATGGCGATAGAACGCATTTGACCGTACAAATGGTGACAAGGCTCACCCAAACAGTCTGGATTCTACTCCGGTAAAGACTGGAAAGCACAATACAATTGTTCAGTTATTGATTCCGTGGTCGAGTGGTAAGACGCTCAACTACGAATCCAGAAGTGGCGGGTTCAAACCCGGCGTGGGCATATTGAATTTAATCAATGTGTGTCATGACACATTTGTTTCGTATAAAATAATATATAGTATATTTGCGGCACGCCCCAGAGTGGTAGATACTACGAATATCGCCCTGGTGAATGACCACCATTCAGAATCGAAACGTTGCTTGAAACATTGGCTTTAGCCGTCGTGTTTGATGACCAGATCTGAACAGCCAGGTACTTCCCAACCTTCCTCTTCTCCGTCTCCTTCCCCTCCCCACACACCCCAATCGGGGATGCCACAGTCTCGCTGGCCCTAGACCGTTGGGACTCTTGTGCGGTACTATATTTATTGAAGTGCTTTTGCAACATAACATGTTCTCCTTTAAATCGTTGCATAGATGATATTATCTTTTTCACTAAAAGCCTGCTACCGTTGCTTCCCGTCGCTCGACTCTTTCTGAAGCTCGTGATGCCTTTATCTTTCCCGCTTGAGGTGTAGACTAGCGTTGGGACCGCTCCGTGAGAACTACTATATTTTGCGGCAGTTCAGTTGCGAAGTTGAACTTCAAAGCCTAGAAAGAAGTACTTCATTTTAAGTACTTCAATTTGAGTTCGATTTCAAAGACTACAAAGATTTGACGAAGAATTGGTTCTTCTCTAGTTCCATCTCAGGATTTTTTGTTGATTTGCTAGTACTTTTCGATTTAAAGGAACGTGTTTTTTTGGGAGACGAACCGGTTCCAGTTCTTTTCACTTAGAAATCTCTACTGACTAGTACTTTTGCTTCGGCGAGGAACTGTACTTTTCGAAAAAATCTCCAGGAACCGGTTCCAAAAAGAGCTGGACAAATTACCAGTTCCTCGCCGATAAAACTGGAACCGCAGGTACACCCTATTCTGATATCAATTATCTCTAATTTCAAATCTCTTTTTGGCAAGTTCGCCTTCAATTGAAGTGTCCACTGCGAAGAGTTCATTTAAAAAAAACTAGTAGTTCGTGAAGCCTTCACAAAGCATTGAAGTTTTTTCCAACGCTAGTGTAGATCGACCAATAGCTTTTCATAATTAATGCCATAATTAATTTGACATCGAAACCAATGCCTTCTGGTGACTATTACTAAAAATATTAATAAAGAAATAATAATTTCAGAATTTTACCATTTATTTAAAATCAAAATAAAATCTTAAGTACGTACCTAATTGTGTTTTTTTATCAATGGGCAAATATTTTATTTTTTTTAAGTAGGTACCTAATTGTGTTTTATATCTATGGCCTAACCTAAATTGAAAATGGCGGGATCAATCTTTTTCATACTGATTTAAAACCGTTTTAGCAAAAGTGTTGAATATTTAATAATATTCAAACTACTCTCTAAATCTTTCCGTCACTATGTGCTATTGAAGAACTGTGCCATTTCTATCGAAATGATGTTTTTGTCAATTGTCTCATCTTCTCAGATAATGTATTTATTAGCGTTGGGAAAAACTTCAATGTTTTGTAAATGCTTCACGAATTTTGGATTAGGACGTAGGGATTTGAAAGTGAAAAGAACTGGAACTGGTTCCTCGCCGAAAAAAACACGTACTAGTCGGTAGAGATTTGAAATTGAAAAGGACTGGAACCGGTTCCTCGCCAAAATGAATAGTACTAGTCGGTAGAAATTTTAATTCGAAAAGAACTCCCAAAAAATCATGTTCATTTGAAGTATAATAATCTAACTTCCGTTGAAGTATTTGTTCAATGAAATGAAGTTAATGAAATAAACGAATGCTAAAATGAACTATTAACTTCATTTGAAGTATATGTTAAATGAACAATGAATGAAGAAGGAACTGCTGCCAAAAGAAATAGTTCTTTCGGTTTTTTTCCCCCTCGCGTCACTAAAAAAAGTTTGATTAAAAAATGTGAAGAGTTTTTGTCGTTTTACTGTATTTTCGTGTGGCTGAATACATTTTCTTTCCAATAAAAATAAAATTGCACGAAGTTTTCCTGTAAATACAAACAGTGATGTCACTTTTAAAATCGCATTTTTTCAGCCTTACTGACGTAAGCCAACTTCAAATATTCATTACTCGACTTGTAGCGAACTTAACGCAATGCAAAATGTCTCTATAGGTTGATTATTTTGTTGACGAGCGACTGCGGTTCGTTTAAATATGCGAACAACAGGTTTTAAAGGATAAAAACGCCTGAAAAGATAATGACGAATGCCCGGTGCCTATAGAACCCTCCGACACACTAGAGATTAGTTATAATATAATTAAGACTCGGTTAAATAAAATTGTTACATTTTTTTTTAATACATACAACACTTATTTTACATTATTTGTATTTTTTAAACTGATACTTCGTGGCGGAATCCCATTTCCATATCAATAATAAGTTCATTCTGACGATGCAGGGGTAGAGAGAGAGGATGGACCGCCATACAACTCTGTCTTGGCACACACTCTTCGCTTCATTCGCATTCATACATACTCTTCTGTTAATAATAAATAATAATAATTAACTGATTTATATAGCGCCGTTTTCGTGACAGAAATATCACGTCAAGGGCGCCTTACAGCATAATTAACATATGTAACGCGACAAGGTGGGCGGCCCCGAATACTTTCTCGCTCCCGTCTAAAGCACTGTCCCTCTCTAGCAAAGTTAAGCTGTGTGGATCCAGGGCCAAACTCCAATTGGGCAATCGCCGACGCAATTCTAGGAATTTCATCTAATACTCCCACTACGTGCTAAAGGCCGCTACCCACCGGCCTATAAAAGGCGCTACTCGTCCTTGAAACAGCAGGCTACGCTACGCCGCTAGACCGCGGAAGGAAGTCGACGTGCTTAGCGATAAGTGCTGTTTTCTGGTTTAGCAAGCCTGGCTCCGCTAAACAAGTAAACACACGAGGTCGAAAGGTGAATCTGTGCGTTGGCAGAGTGAGGCCTACGCGTACCAGAAGTGTGCGCGAGGTTTGTCGCTGCCGGCAACCAGCCCGCCGATAATCCACATCGCAAAAAACTACCTTTCTCAAGGCAAGCTAACCGAGTTTCTTTCAGATTCTCGCCTCCCCGACCGCTGCAGACCATCACGCCAAGCCATCCCCCCTACGAATGAGACTACCGAGACTGAAGGGCACCAAGAACGCGTTCCCTTCAGACAGCGTCATCCATTTCCCGCCGGGAGTCACCTCGGTAAGAATAGACCCGCGCACCAACAAGCCCGTGTTTACCTATCAACTATACTGCCCCCCAGGAAGTAGCGGTTTGACCTGGAACGTCCAACAAGACGGTGCCCATGGAGGCTGAGTGGCAGAGAGTTCCGGCATCGAAACGCCCGCACTCCCCACCAACACCGACCTTCGAGCTTGTTCAGAGGAACAAATTCGAAGTCCTCCCGGAGGTAGGCAACGACAATTCCGTCGCTCCACCGCCTCTCAAGCGCCCGGCACCCACTTCACGTCCCGTGCCATCAACTTCCAAAGCTGCGCCCAAGACACGGCCTGCTCCTACAGCACCGCGCAGAGATCCCAGAAACACAGCGGCCGTTGAGACAGGAAAACCAAGCACCAGGGTGCCGCCTGTGGTCATGTCCATAGACAGCATGACCCACAACGAGATCACCACCGAGGTGAAGCGCCACATCGGCACCGCACCCTTCAATTTCCGGTACAACCGGGGAGGGACCATCAGCGTGATGGTGCGCTCGGTCGAGGCGCACCGTGCGCTCACTACCGCGCTCCGAGGTGAGGAAAAGTCCCTCCACACCTACACCACAGAGGCAGAAAAGATCAAAAAGACCGTCATCAGAGGGCTGCCGAAGATGCCCACTGCTACCATCCTCGAAGATCTCGAGGCCCAAGGCTTCCCGGCAAACGTCGTGGTCGAGATGACCATGCCGGGCACTGAGTACCCGCTATACCTCGCCCACTTTGGTCAGCAGACCAACATGGGCCACCTCAAAACTGCCGTCAGATACTTGTGCTACTGCAAGTTATCGATGACGAAATACCGCAGCAACCACCTGCAGCACGGAACTCAGTGCCACCGATGCCAGAACTTCGGGCACGGGTCCAGGAACTGCGCACACGTCGCTCGCTGCGTCAAGTGCGAGGAAGCACACGCCACGGCTGACTGCACCAAGATCGACCGCAAAGCGCCCGCCAAGTGCTGCAATTGTGGAGGCGCTCACCCCGCTAACTTCAGCGGGTGCCCAAAAAGAGTGGCTTACGTAGCCGCTCTTCAGCGCAGAGCGAGGCCCAGCAGCGCCCCGCAACGCAGAGCGCCAGAGGCGCGCGAGCCAGCCCCGACATCCAGGGTAGACGGTAGATCCTGGGCGAATGTGGAGAGCGGCAGCGCATCAAGCCCCCCCCCCCCCCACGACCGGAGCAGCGACGTGAGCCGCTACCTGAGAGACGCGGGCAGGAACCCTCGAACGCCACTGATGACTTTGTAAATGACATAATTAATGTATTTGATAACGATGTGCATGTGCTGCTTTTCGCAGATGATCTGAAACTCTTCAAACTCATAAAAACCACAGATGATTGTTCTCACATTCAAGTTAACTTAAATAAGTTACATGATTGGTGTAAACTTAACCAACTTTTTTTAAATATTAGTAAATGTCAATCAATCAGATTTTTTAGAATTACTCACCCTCTCGACTATGATTATAAAATTGATAATATTTCCCTTACATCTGTCAATGAAATTAATGATCTCGGCATTACTTTCGATTCTAAATTAAATTTTCTCTCACATATCAATATAATAACAAGTAAAGGTTTAAAATTGCTAGGCTTTATTCTTCGAAATGCCAATGAATTTAAAAATATTTCTACATTGAAAATCCTGTACTCTTCACTAGTTCGAAGTCAAGTCGAATATAATTCTTCTGTCTGGTCCCCTCACTTTAAAATCCACTCTGATTCCATTGAAAAATTGCAACATAAATTTCTAAGATACATCAACTATAAACTCGGTCTACCTATTGAAACCATAAATTATAATTATTTAATGAAAGAATTAAAATTACTAAAACTTTCAGACAGGAGGCTTGTTTCCGACTTGACTTTTATTTTTAAAATTGTTAATGGTATTATAGACAGCCCTGATTTACTTAGCTTAATTACCTTCTATGTACCTAACAGATCCACTCGATCCAAAATTCTTTTTAAATGTAACAACAATATCAGGACTGAGTCATTTAAATACTCGCTTGTACCTAGATTGCATGCAGTGAGTAATTCTATCGCTGAAATAGTAGATATATTCAACTGCACTGAATCTAGTTACAAGAAGGCTATAATAACATACCTCTTTCTTAAATACTAGTGTTAATTTTCTTGGGCGTAATCAAATCGTCGCATCAAATGTTTTTGGGCGCATTGTTATTTTTTATGTCATTGTTATTTTTTATGTCACTGTTATTTTATTTTATACCTATGTTATGTAAAAGCCCATGAGGGCGTATAAAAATAAATAAATAAATAATGTCTCTCCTGCAGGGCCTCATCAGGGTCCGCGGGAGGCTCGCCACCTGCAAGTCCAAGGCTGAAAAGCTGGTCATCCTAATGGAGCTCCTGACCGACACCATCAACGGATAGTGCGGCGTCGGAGGTCGAATTCAAAACATTTGATTCAATTCAAACATCTGAACATCTACAACATCAGAATACGACCTCCCACGAAGATGACCAGAGCGAAGCTGAGGACTTGGAGACGTCCGAGCACTTTAACTTGCGGCTGAGAACTTTTTCAGGTGGGAGCTGCCAAATGAAAAAGGACGCAGCCAAAGGATGAAAAAACATGAAATATTTAACTTCAGTCAAGTAAATTTTTTCCATCAGTAACAAGTTCAGAACTTTTGTACACTTTTTTATCTTGTCATTGCTCAGGGTTTTTTATCCAGTAAAGAACTTTTCCCTAAGAAAACACCAATGTAAAAATAAACTCAGTCAAGTAAATAAAACCATCAGATGGTGATAGTAATAAGGCCTAATGAGCCGCAGTACTAGTTAGATAGACATTATGAGGGGTATTTGTATAAGCCCCAGCTAGTTAGCAGAGGATTACGAAAGAATCCATGAAATCAAAAAAAAAAAAATGAAACAGCAGAGAGCCAGAACAAGTCTCAAGGCCTGATACTGATTGCGCGTTGTTCCCTTTCAGTGAGGTCTTTGAGTGCTTAGTAAGAGATCCAGAACCTAGTCTCAAGACCTGATACTGATTGCGTGTTGTTTCCTCTCAGTGTGGTCTTTGAGTTTTAAGTACAAAATATCTGTAAGCGTTCATTGAATTGTGCGCCGTCGGCCTTTCAGTTTGTTTTGTTTGTAAAATATTGTTTGAAGTTTTAAAGTTATAAGGAAAAACCCTTTCAAGTCTCTTTTCATTTATTCTTGTTTAAAATATAAAATAAATACTACGTCTCTGTACCGAACTCCACTCACTCTTTTAATATAGTAATTTCTTTCCAGTATAAATTGTCGCCAAACGTGTGACTACGAAGGAAAAAAATTGTTATACATAATATTAAAACTAAGACTTATTATTAACTAATAACTAGTGACTGACAACTAACATATTTATATTATAAATATAATTATATTCATATTTTGAATTCGATGTGCTGCTGCCCGCCGCCAAAATCCGTGCTTTCAACTGAAATGGTTGGAGAGGTTCTCCTGGTCGTCACATTTTGAATATAATAGGGGAGTACACTGCAGCTCGTGACCGAGCCTTCTCCAAGTGAAAAATAAATTATAAATACAACATTTATTATCAAAGCCAATTACCAACATCATTAATAGCAGCATTCGACAAGGAGTTTTCCCAAAAATACAATAATAACCCCAATATTGAAGTCAGGAGTTCCAACTGATATTTCAAGCTACCGCCCTATTGCTATTTTATCAAAATTTGCAAAAATATTTGAAAAAGTCGTTAATTAGCAATTAATTAAGTGCGTCACATTAAATCAAATTTTTAATGATAACCAATTCGGCTTCCGAGAAAAACTAGGCACACACGATACAATGCTCTTCACTCGGGAAATAAATGTTCATAAACTATATTCGTAGACTTTGACAGAACAGAGCATTTGACAGTTTATGTCATAGGATGCTGATAAGAAAAAATAGAAAATATAGGTTTTCGAGGAATAGTCGAAGAATGGTTCAAAAATTATCTTATTTAAAAACACCAACACGTAGAAATAAATGATTTATTAAGTCAACCCACATTTACAGAATTTGAGTACCCGAAGGAACTGTCTTAGGTCTTATTTTATTTATTATTTATTTAAATGAAATGCTTTTAATTCCGAAAATTGTAAAAATTATATTCTTAGCTGAAGATATTTTAATTTTAGAAAAAAATGGGAAAAAGCGCACCGAAGTGAGAACGAAGAAATAAACAACCTTAAGCAATGGCTTGACGACAATTATCTATCCTTAAACTCGGACAAAACTTACTTCACGAAATTTAGAATCTCTGACAAAGAACCTTCCAACGGTACATTCCAATATTATTATTCTTCAATCTTGGAAGAATTTTCCGAGAAAAAAAACATTTATATGCCCTACACTGACCAAAAACAAATCATATAAAATATTTACGTTTTGCAATAGACCATCATATTAAGTGGACTGAGCAAATTACGCAAACTATAAAAATAATGCGAAAACTATATTGCATATTCCTCAAATTTAGAAGCATTTTACGAAAACCTATGTTACTAAAGGCATAGTACGCACTGGCTCAATCAGTTCTGCAAAACAGAAAAATAAATTGGGGAGGTTCGTTTAAAACTAACTTAGCCCCACTCGAAATAGTTCAAAGAAGACTAATAAAAATTATTTTAAAAAAAAGCCATTACATCACTCAACTGATAATTTATTTAATGATTTCAAAGCTTTGGATTTGATAAAATATATTTTTAAAATACATTTCTTTAAATCTACAAAGATACAAGAA
>JAGWCC010001736.1:0-13330 GCA_022651775.1 Drusus annulatus | reverse complement strand
ATTGAGCAGTTAATAAGTTATATAGTGTATATGATTTGTCTTCATCTTCAGACCATTTAACTTGATAATATTCAGTTTTATTATCTCGATAAATAATGATATCATCTATATGATTGCCTTTATCATAATTTTCCAATCTAATCTGAGATATATTTGAATTGAAAAATAAGCACTCAATAATTTTAAGTGCTGCGATATTATTCTGATAATAAAATCCTGCTTGAGATGGTGAACCTTCCATTTGCCAATATTACTTAAAGTGTTGTTGTAAATGCTAAGCCAAAAGTGTACCACTTAGCTAGAGCAAAGGTAACTTTATTTCGTAGTATTTTCACTTTACATTTTAATAATTACTGTTACTATAATTTCGCTTTACTTGTTTTGGATAGACAGGGTAATCTTTCCTGGATAATTTTAGATTGAACTAAATCAAAGTATGAAAGCACCAATAGGTACTACTGTGTCAACAGGACAAAAATGTCCTGAAAGTGGCATATGGAAAGTAGTTGGAAATCCAAATACAATTGAGATGATCTCTTTTTTAACAGTTAATTAATTACGCATATTGGATAAGTATCCATGTTACAGCCTTTCCTCCATACGGTGGCATTGTGTTGCCTTTTGCAATCGGGGCAGTAGTGGTGATCTCTTTTAATAAATGCATAAATGGTAAGTGCCATGCAAAAGCCATTAATCCGTTACCGTAAATAAATACCTCCACGAACCAGTTTGAATGCGTAAACCATTTTTACTGGAAGTAACACGCATATCCGAAGTGTTTTGTATGGCATTGCCATAATTCTTTTACTCGACAAATCCCTTTGTTGGCAAACATATAACGGCATGGCTATTGGCGGGTATTTCTACCAAAAGGGTATAGGTATGGGCCTTTTTTGTCCACTCGCGGCGGATCAACCCATAAGGCGACTGGTAACTTGTGCGTGCGCTAGTAATATCGCCCACCATTTGCGGATCAATTAAAACGGTATCAAATGCTATTGATTTGTCAGTTTGACTGATGCTGCCTACTCCACTAAAAAGCCACTCCATTAAATGCATAAGGAATGGATAATGATTGAGATGTGCGTACTTCTTTACTGTCCCACATATCGCCCTTATTTGCGTCTATATTTTGCTTTAAATTCGGAAACCAATACTTGATAGGCCGATTGTTTAAAAGATCCACTTCGGTATGTATCTTCCAACTGAAATAAGGCACAGCACCTACACTGATGGGTTGATTTTGATGGTCACAATTGCTTCTACAATATGTTACGCTGGCTAGTGCTTTGTCGGCAAGCGAACCTCAACGCATTGCCAGCGAAGTGACATTATTACTGAGCTTGCAAATAACATCGTTTATTTAATGCCTAGCCTAAGCTTGATTTTTTCCCAAAACTCATTGGCAGTGCGGCTGCTTGTCGATCGTTTACTTGAATGTCACCATGGTTGTTTTCATATTTAGAGATATTGTCTTGTAAAGCAAACAATAGTCTTTTAGCATGTTCAGGAGTTAAAATAATTCGACTTTTTACCTGAGCTTTAGGAACACCTGGCATCAATCGAATGAAATCAACTACAAACTCCGATGTAGAATGTGATATCACTGCTAGATTTGAGTACGTGCCTTGTGCTACATCCTCGCTTAATTCAATATTAATTTCATTTTCTTCTTCCATGTCAATTTCTTTAATAAAATATTTTTGTTAATGTTTTTAGAAACAAGGTTCAGGTCATTTACTGTCATACCAATGATGTCTACCCCCCACGAAAACTTAGTTACCGAACTCCTCGGAACTAAAAGCCTCCATCTGATTATCAATAAGTACCGACTTTACAATTGATTTTTCTATTTCTGTCTACTGCACAAAAATAAGCATTTTTTATTCAGTACACAAAACAATAATGTGAAAAATAAAAGTCATGTCTTTTGATTCGTAAGCGGTATACAACAAATTTCTTTTTTAAGACCCTTTGCTACACTCGGATTATATCAACATGAGACCTCCCAATAAACGCAAGGTTCAACAACATTAAAAATAAACAAGAGTTGTCAATGACGGGCTTTCGCAGGCAAACAAAGAATTCGGAGGACTCAAAGTTAAAACGTAAAGTCGAGTGTTTTTCCATAATCACCTGCAATAGTAATATCGAACAATCCATTATTTTGAGATGCAGCGGTAAAAAGAGCACCTGAATATCGATAACGCATTCGAGGTTGAATAGCCAGTGGATTGGCTATTTTTTTTGTAGCAATTAAGTCTCCAGCCATATTATAGCAATTGACAGTAAGTCTACCATCCGCCCAAAATGAATTAAATGCCAACTTGAAATTCGTAGTCCCCTTCTCTTCATTACTGAAAATATGGGTTGTACGCATATATTCGTTGCTATTGGAAGTGAGCCATTGATTTGAAGAGCTGAGCGTCAACTGATTTGTTCCTTTATACATTACCAATTCCAATTTATACGCATCGGACGGTATAGCATCCGTTATTGTCACCTCTACTCTACCCACGCAACGTGATAAAGAGACACTTTCTTGGGTAGTACCTTGCACAGTAATATGTACTATCGATTCGAATGTGTCATAAACTTCACTATCTCCATATCTGATATATAAGCTATCGCCCGAATAGTAATTGCCTTTAGTTGATATGTACATAGGGTTAAACGCTTCGGGCGCATTGTTTGCTAATAAAATGCAGATGTATTTGCCCGCTAATAGTTGATCCTCTATTTTACCAAAATTAGCATCATTGCGTGTGTAGGATTTCTTTTTTAGAAAATCGCCATTGTTATTCAAAAGTAAATAATCAATATAGCGAATATCATCAATCGTTTGTACCGATTCCGACTTCAACGACATTGACTCTACAGTTTGCTCAAATCCTTCAATATTAAAATTCAAACTAAACAATTCGCCTTCGGGTTCAGGTTGTTCCAGTTTTTCATCTTTATCTGAACAAGATGTAAAAAAAGACAAAGGCAATTAGAGAAAAAAATACTTTACTCATAATCGTTGTTGTTAATAATGAAAAACAAAGATACAATAATTTAATTAAGTTGATAATGGCTAGGGTGCATTCAAAATTTTCGCAGAGGAGATTCCTCGCTTCGCTCGGAATGACGGCTTCTCGCAAGAGAGTAGGGAGGATAAAGATTGGGCGGCGAAGCAATCTTTATCCTGACCTTTTCGCCATGAAAGACCGTCATTTCGAGTGAAGCGAGAAAAATGATCTGCGAAGATTCGGAATGCACCCATAATGCTATCAGTAGTGCATTAGTATGAGGCACACTGTTGAGGCACTACATCAGCTTGAGGCCTCCGAATAATACAAATTGTCGCACCATATATATACGAGGCATGGAGGGCCAACCTAGGATCAAAGGGTTACCGAAATGAATTGCGAAGCACTCGACAACACCAAAAGTAAATACTAGACAATTTGGAGTAAGTACGACACAAGATTTAACGACACACGTATCAAGACTTCCTTAACGGGTCTTATACATTGAATATCAATGGGTAATATAAAGTTTTAAGGCATCATGAAAAGTTAAACTAAATATCGTCACATACTTACATTAAATAATTGTTTGTTGATTTTGACTATCATACATACCCAACCTATAACACGGTTACCCAAATATTCAACCTAATTATTTAAACACTGATCATTACTGTATTATACTTATACCAAAAAGCACTTTTGTTTATCAAAATCACTAAAAAATGACTATTACCACTAATTTAAACCCTCTAAATAGCCCATATAAATAAATAAAAATATTTTGTTCCGCTACAAGCCCTGTATAGCTACTTCAGGTGCTGATTTACATGATCCAATTAAGGCGATGGTAAAAATAATCATTTCGCATGCTGGGAGTCAAGAATAATGATATTGACTGTCAATTGGTTACGTGCGAGATAACCTTGAATATTGGTCGAGTTGTGCGCACAAGTCGGTTGAGTTGTGCGCACAAGTCTATCGAGTTGTGCGCACAACTCAATAGACTTGTGCGCACAACTCAACCGACTTGTGCGCACAACTTGACCAACTTATGCGCATAACTTGACTAAAATGTAAGGCTGCTTCAGTTGATTTATCAAATAATTACAATGCACATATGCCGTATATATAACATTATTCAAATAACAATCTAAAATAAGATACTTCTAGTTGGGGTATCGCTTCTGTTTTCGGATGGATGAAAATACTAAAACCGCAATGAATATAAACACGAAAAATGAAATTTGATGATTTTAAATACTTTGCACACATAGATATTTTAATACATATTTCCAAGTGAAAAAGAACAACATAAAAGAGGCGACCGAGCCGAAGCTATTATTCGGACTCCGAAACAAAACTCAAAAAAGAAAAATGTGTACACTGGGGGGCCCCGTCATTCCGAGCGCGGCGAGAATTACATCAACATGAGGCCTCCGAATAATCTTTTAAAAAAGGGAAAATTGTCGTACACCCGGCCGACCTATGTGTCTGCCCAATAACACAAACCGACACCAATATTTGTACTAACATTTTGTTATAGAAACTAGAAATTTATTCCAGACAATGAATTCTGTTATTCAATCAATCATTAATTCGTATATTCGTAATTTGTTCTTACCTTTGTCAGCAAATATTTGACCTATGGGTCAAAGGTTTTAAACTGTGGAAAAGTATCTGTATGAAAACAGCAATGATGACGCAAATACAAAAACAAATAATTATTATAAACACAAGCAAATGTCAAGGGTAGTAAATCTAAAGAAGGGACTTAACATTGAGCTAAAAGGTGGTGCCGAAAAAGTTTTAGGAAAAACACC
The DNA here is from genome assembly GCA_022651775.1 of Drusus annulatus. Classification (NCBI taxonomy): domain Eukaryota; kingdom Metazoa; phylum Arthropoda; class Insecta; order Trichoptera; family Limnephilidae; genus Drusus; species Drusus annulatus. The sequence goes on along the minus strand of JAGWCC010001736.1, from coordinate 8,496 downwards.
TCTAGCCAAAAGTTATGCAGTGAAACCCACCGATTTTGCAGGCTTAACTCCGAGGTTATGCGTAAAACAAGGTGACGAGGTAAAAGTCGGCACACCACTGTTTTTCGATAAATATCGCCCCGAAGTGATGTTTGTATCCCCTGTAAGTGGTACCGTTGGTGCTATTGTCAGAGGCGATCGGCGGAAGTTGCTGGAGGTGGTGGTGATACCACATGCCGAGCAAGTGACTGAACAACATTCAATTGATGCAGCCCTTTTGGGTAACCGTCAAAATTTAATTGAATTGATGCTAAAGGCTGGTTTATGGCCTTTTATTATTCAACGTCCGTATGGCATTATAGCCAATCCTACCGATCAGCCAAAGGCAATATTTGTTTCGGGTTTCGATACAGCACCCTTATCTGTTGATATGGATTTTGTGATGACTGAACAAATGGATCAATTCCAAAAAGGATTGAACGTATTGAAAACCCTTGCTGGTGCAGGAGAAGTACACTTGGGCTTAAATGCCGAAGATACAGGATCGTGCCTAGTGAAGAAAGCAAAAGGCGTAACCGTTGATTTGTTTTCGGGGAAACACCCTGCAGGGAATGTAGGTGTACAAATTCATCAAATTTCCCCTATGGGAAAAGGCGAAATAGTGTGGACGGTGGACGTGCAACAAGTAGCCACTATTGGTAGATTTGCAGAAACAGGACGCTATTCAGCTGAAAAGATCATTGCTTTAGCAGGATCGGAAGTGAAACGGCCACAGTATTACCGAATTATATCAGGAGCCAGTATCAACTGTTTTCAAAGACATGGTAACTCCCGCAGAAGAAGGTATTCAAAATCGATGGATCAGTGGTAATGTACTTACTGGAACAAAGATGGAGGCTGATGGACATATCGGATTTTATCACAATCAAGTATCCGGTAATCCCTGAAGGAAATTATAACGAATTTGTGGGCTGGGCAGCTCCACGATTGAATAAATTCAGTGCGTCACGATCCTACTTTTCGTGGTTAATGCCATCGAAAAAATACCGAGCCGACACCAATGTAAATGGTGGCGAACGGGCTTTTGTGATGACAGGTCAGTATGAAAACGTGTTGCCAATGGATATTTACCCTACTCATTTATTGAAAGCCATTATGGCCAACGATATTGATGCGATGGAGCAATTGGGTATCTACGAAGTAATTGAGGAAGATTTGGCTTTATGCGAATTTATATGCCCTTCTAAAATGGAAGTACAGGAGCTGTTGCGCAAAGGAATTAACAGTATGATAAAAGAAATGAGCTAATTGCGGAGTTCAACATAACAATATATTAACATGAAATTTTTAAGAAAAAATCTTGATCAGATAAAACCTTCGTTCAGTAAAGGTGGAAAGTTCGAGAAGTTTCATTCCGCTTTTGATGCATTTGAAACATTCTTGTTTGTCCCCAATACCGTAACCCACAAAGGAAGCCACATTCGCGATAGTATCGATTTAAAACGGACCATGTCGGTGGTAATCGTTGCTTTATTGCCCTGTCTTTTCTTTGGTATGTGGAACATTGGGTATCAATATCACTTATCAATAGGGAACCTTACAGCCTCGTTGCTAGATAATTTCCTGTATGGTTTAGTGGACATGCTCCCCTTGATTATTGTATCCTATGCCGTAGGATTGGGAATCGAGATCGTTAGTGCGCAAATGCGGGGCCACGAGGTAAACGAGGGTTTCTTGGTATCGGGCTTGCTCATCCCTATGATTATGCCCATTGGCGTACCTGTTTGGATGGTGGGAGTGGGTACCGCTTTTGCCGTTATTATTGGTAAAGAAGTATTTGGTGGTACAGGTATGAATATCTGGAACCCAGCGCTTTTAGCACGTGCTTTTGTGTTTTTTGCCTATCCATCGCAAATGTCAGGCGACAAAGTTTGGGTATCACAATTAGGAAACAACACCAAATTGGAAACAGTTGTTGATGGTTTTTCGGGAGCTACGCCTTTGGCGCAAGCCGCTAGTGGAGCCGATTTAACTTCGGTCTATTCTGCAAGCGATTTGTTCATGGGCTTTATCCCAGGTTCGGCTGGCGAAACCTCTAAATTTGCCGTCTTAATTGGTGCTGCCATTTTACTGATTATCAGTGGTATTGGCAGCTGGCGGATTATGCTAGCTGGCGTGGTAGGTGCCTTGGCTATGGGTTCGTTTTGCGGACTTTTTGCTGGCGAAAATGTGTATTTGGCAATGCCATCCTATTATCATTTATTGATTGGTGGTTTGGCTTTCGGTTTGGTATTTATAGCCACCGATCCAGTTTCTGCCTCGCAAACCAATACAGGTAAATGGATTTACGGATTCATGATTGGTGCACTGGTGGTGATTATTCGGGTTTTCAACCCCGCCTATCCAGAGGGAGTGATGTTGGTGATTCTGCTACTGAACACATTTGCCCCACTAATTGACTACTATGTAGTGAAAGCCAATATTCGCCGACGTATGAGTCGGAACTAAAGTAATCACCCAAGAAGCTAAAGCATAATTATGAATAAAAATAGTAACATATATACCGTTGTATATGCGGCCATCATGGTCATCGTTGTTGCTGCTATGTTGGCTTTTGCGGCTATTTCGTTAAAAGAACCCCAATTGAAGAATAAAGAGGTGGAAAAGAAACTCAACATTCTTTTGGCGGTAGGAAAAGCACTAGAAGCTGAAACAGTAGCCGATAAAAACAGCTATGTGGAACAAGAGTACGCTAAATATATCAAAGAATCGTTTTTGATTGACATGAACGGCAAACGAATTGATGGCGATGCGAATGCTGCCTTCAATTTGAATTTGAAAGTAGCCTTGAAATTGGACAGTATCAATCGACAAGTTCCTGTTTTTGTTTGTGAAGATGGGGGCAAAAGACAATACATTTTCCCTGTTTTAGGAACTGGCTTATGGGGTCCTGTTTGGGGTTTTGTGGCTTTGGAAGACGATTTTAATACCATTAGTGGTGCTACTTTCGACCACAAAGGCGAAACACCAGGTTTAGGAGCCGAGATAGCCACACACGAGTTTCAAACGCAATTTAAAGGCAAAAAGATTTTTGATGGAACCACTTTTGTTGCCATCAAAATTGTAAAACCAGGAGGTGCACTTAACGAGCACAGTGTTGATGGGATATCTGGAGGAACAATCACCAGTGTGGGTGTACAGAAAACTATTTTCGATTGTCTTTCAAACTACAAAAAGTACTTTTGATGCCAATAAAAAACTGGAGATCAAACCCATGCCATCAGTGGCTTTAGATTCCTTAGGAATGCCAATTGACTCCTTAGGAATGCCCAAAATAGATTCTAGCAAATTAATCCAATAAATAAAGAGATGAGTCAAGAAGAACCTTTATTCTCTGCCAAAACGTTGAAATTGTTTACCGACCCTTTCAACTCTGGCAACCCTGTTACTGTATTGGTATTGGGGATCTGTTCGTACCTTAGCTGTAACCGTAAAATTAGTACCAGCCATAGTGATGGGACTTTCGGTGGCTGTGGTAACAGCGTTTTCGTGTTTAGTGATATCGCTATTGCGCAACACCATTCCATCAAGTATCCGCATTATTGTGCAATTAGTGGTAGTAGCTGGTTTGGTAATTGTGGTAGATCAAATATTGCAAGCCTACTTATACAGTGTCAGTAAGCAACTGTCGGTATTTGTAGGATTGATTATTACCAATTGCATCATCATGGGCCGTATTGAGGCATTTGCATTAAGTAACAAACCCATTCCGTCGTTTATTGATGGTTTTGGGAATGGTGCTGGATATGGAATGATCTTGGTAATTATCGCTTTCTTTCGCGAACTTTTGGGCTTGGGTACTTTATTTGGATACCAAATTATCCCCAGAATCGTTCTATGTAAAGAATGGCGGCTTCTACGAAAACAATGGTATGATGATTCTTCCTCCAATGGCTTTGATTTTGGTAGGAATTATTATCTGGGCACACCGGTCATACAATAAAAAATTGATTGAAAATTAGACCACTATGGAGAATTTAATAAATATATTTGTCAAGTCGATCTTTATCGACAATATGATATTTGCCTACTTTTTAGGTATGTGCTCGTTCTTGGCGGTTTCTAAAAAGGTAGAAACAGCTTTGGGTTTGGGTATTGCTGTGGTGTTTGTGTTGGTGATTACGGTACCAGCTAACTATTTAATCAATAGTTATTTGTTAGAGTCGGGTGCACTGGCTTGGTTAGGCGATCAATACAAAGATATTTGGATTTGAGTTTCTTATCCTTCATCATCTTTATTGCGGTAATTGCTTGGATTGTTCAGGTTATTGAAATGGTGGTAGAGAAATTTGCACCTGCTCTGTACAACTCTTTGGGTATTTTCCTTCCACTGATTGCTGTGAACTGTGCTGTAATGGGTGCTTCTCTTTTTATGCAAGAAAGGGAATATGCTAATGTAGCCGAAACCACTGCTTTTGCCTTAGGTTCGGGAATTGGTTGGTTGTTTGCCATTGTTGGGATAGCTGCCATACGCGAGAAAATGAAGTATTCAAACGTACCGCCCGCTTTACGTGGTTTAGGAATCACGTTTATTGTAACAGGATTGATGGCAATTGCTTTCATGAGTTTCATGGGTATCAAATTAGGAAGTTAAAGCAAATTAGAAAACAACTGAAATATGGATTCGTTAATAATTATATCAGCTATTATTGTTTTTTTGGTCATTACTACAGCGCTAGTGGTGGTGTTGCTTTATGCAAAAGCAAAGCTATCGCCAGGCGGTTTGGTGACCATGAACATTAATGGCGAAAAGGACTTAGAGGTTGCTCCAGGGTCAACAGTACTAGCTACATTGGGCGAAAATAAAATTTTCTTGCCATCGGCTTGTGGTGGTGGTGGTACATGTGGTATGTGTAGGTGTCAAGTGCCAGAAGGCGGTGGTACTATTCTACCCACAGAAACTGGATTTTTTACCCGTAAACAACAGCAAGAAGACTGGCGTTTGGGTTGCCAAGTGAAGGTGCGTGAAGACATCAAAATTCAAGTACCTGAAGAGGTAATGGGGATCAAGAAATGGGAATGCGAAGTGGTATCGAATCACAATGTAGCTACTTTCATTAAGGAATTTGTGGTGCGTTTACCTGAAGGCGAGAATTTGAATTTCAAATCGGGTGGATACATTCAAGTAGATATTCCGAAATGCGAAGTTGATTTCTCGAAAGATATTGATATTGAAGAGGAGTATCGCGAAGATTGGAACAACATGAAAATTTGGGATTTGAAGATGGTGAATCCTGAAGAAACCTATCGGGCTTATTCTATAGCCAATCACCCTGCCGAAGGCAACATTGTGATGCTGAATATCCGTATCGCTACCCCACCCCGGGATCGGGCCGCTGGTGGTTTCATGAAGGTGAACCCTGGTGTATGTCTGTCGTTTGTGTTTTCTCGAAAACCCGGGTGATAAAGTAACAATATCAGGTCCTTATGGCGAATTTTTCTTGAAAGATACCAATAACGAAATGATGTTTATTGGTGGTGGAGCGGGTATGGCACCTATGCGATCGCATATCTTCCATTTGTTCCACACCGTAAAATCGGGTCGTAAAGTTTCGTTTTGGTATGGCGCACGTTCATTGCGAGAAGTGTTTTACGAAGAGGATTTCCGAGCCATTGAGCGCGATTTCCTAACTTCACTTTCACTATCGCCTTATCTGATCCAAAACCAGAAGACAATTGGACTGGTAAAACAGGATTTATCCACAATGTAATTAACGAGAATTATCTGAAAAGCCACGAGGCTCCTGAAGATATCGAGTACTACATGTGTGGTCCACCGATGATGAACTCGGCAGTAGAGAAAATGCTAGATCAGTTAGGTGTTCCTGAAGAAATGATTGCTTATGATGATTTCGGAGGCTAAACGACCTCCGTTATGAATCTAGGTCACGTTTACAGACCGATTACGAATAGTAGGAGCCAAAGAAAGCCCTACTATTGTGTCAGCACCTTGTTCAATGTAAATCTTGTTTATATAAGCCCTGCAAAAGCGACGTCATGCATAAATGCAACAACGTCCCTTGCAGGGCTTTGCTTTTTGATATCAGTTTGAAGTAAAAAATCAATACATTTTCCCAATGAAGCTATACACTGTTTTTCATTTTTTTTGTTCTGTGCATTATTTGCATGCAACAATACCAATAAACCACAACCAAATGCTAATCAAATTAATTCGGACACAATAATAGTAGATACCATTATTCGAGAAAGAATACAAAACTACGAAGAGCCTACCGCATTTACTTTCGCTAATGATACAGCATATAAACTTTTTTATTATTACAAAAGGGCTTCGCTATGGAATAATGTTGAATTAAAAAAGGAGCACGTAATAATAAAACGGAGTAGGGAAATTGATACAACTTTAATCCCAATTATTGGATCCTATGAGTTGGATCTTGATCCATATATACGACGTCTTCCGATGTCCTTTATTCAGTAATAAATAGCGACATGGACGGAGAGCCCTATTTTGCAGGAGATTTTTTTAGTTACGGAGAGCCTTGTCTCGGAAACTTTAAAATGGGGCAAAAAGATGGCGAATGGACAGGGTATATGTGCGGAGGAATGAATCAGGTTAGTACCGCATATATAAATACTATTTCAATGCGAATTTAGTACATGGTAATTGTTATGAAATCAAGTGGGACCTAGATGCAAAAAATCCAAAAGAAGATACCGTTATTCATGTGTTTCAGAATGGTGTAATGAATGTTAAAAAAATGAAAAACATTGACATTGAAGAGTTTGAAGATACTGGTTATGAAGATGCTGGTGCTGCAATTTACACATATAAGAAACAAAAACGAATAAACGGAAAGAAACAAGGAGAGTGGATTGCAAGTGGATTGTATCAAAAAACGGACAAGAGTGTTGAAGTGGATACGTATATTGAAGTGCCCAAAAATGTAGTTGTCTGCAATTATAAGGACGACTTATTACATGGACAATATACAATTAGTAATTTTCACAATAATATACTACCTCCTCAAAAGAATGAAAAAAAACTATTTTCTACCAAACTGAATTTAAAAACGGTACTGGCTATTTTGTGAGTCGGGATTTGATGACTGAAGGGCCAATGATTAACAGTAAGAAAAATGGTTATTGGAAATACTTCTCAGAGTGGAATCAAGAAAAGAAATTGTATGAAAAAGGATTGTACATTGACGACAGAAAACATGGAGTTTGGGAAGTGTACAATGAGAAATCTGAGATTTATAAGTTTTATTTCTATCAATATGGTCATCTTCTATATGATGGTGAAGCATACCCATCGTTGTATGTAAATGAATCAGATGCTGAAATAAATCATTGAATTTAAATAGTCAAGTTAAATGTTCCTGAAGAAATGATGCCTTGACAAGACCATCAGATATGAAAAAACCGCTGTTTCTTTTCGATTTCGAAAAGAAACAGCGGTTTTCTTGTTTGGTCAGATCCGAATTACAAAATAAAGAGTTTTCGGAGTGCATCTTTTTATTAGCATAACAGAGACTAATGAAAAAATACATGCGCACAATGTGTTCTCAAGTTTATTTAATGCTTACCGCTGATTCTGTAAGTAGCTAAAAGAAAAATAAGTATCTTTGTGAGAATATAAAAAATATATAAATATGGCACGTGAATTGATTTTTTTGATAAATGGGACAGAGTATGCCACTTCTCCAAATAAAATAGAACGAAAAAAGCTATATGGTTGGGAAGAAAACATTGCCTTAGACGATGAAGGAAATGAATGTAAGTTGGTGAGTATGGACGGAACGGGCACACTCATTATCCCCAAAGGCGGATTAGCACAAGGAATATTGTCGACCGATGGTAAGTGGGTGAAACGTAGTGAACTTAAATCAGTCAATTCTGATGGGAGTGATGCGATATTGCTACCGTCAAGTTATGGAACCCCAATAAGTTTAGAAACCAAGGTGAGTCCAGAAAGTTTTTTGGATCATAATATTGTTAATTTTCAACAATTGGACGAAGCCAGTCAAGAATTAATTGATCGAATAGGGTCAGATATTTATACCTTTCCTTATTTATACCGTGATGGTTACGAAGCCAGTCCAGCTTTTGTAATGGTATCGGATATTGCTGATAAAACCAAACGATTATTTTTGTTTATTGGACAACGTAACGAATTTGTTTTTGTTGGTTTTGATGAAATGAGTATTATTGACGAAGAAGTTGACGCGGAAGAAGAAGAAACCGACGAAATAGATTTCGGTATGTTTTAGTGAGACACACGATGAAGCGACACGCAAATCACCGCACTACGTGACACATAAATATCAAAATAACCCTTAAAAACAGATTATGTTAGAACTGAAAGAAGAAGTTTACAAAGCAAATTTAGCTTTAGTCCATCGACATTTTACCTTATTTACCTGGGGTAATGCAAGCGCCATTGATCGTAAACGCGGACTAATGGTCATCAAACCCCACAATGTTTCGTTTGAC
>JAGWCC010001735.1:0-12600 GCA_022651775.1 Drusus annulatus | reverse complement strand
AAATTTTGCCATAGCCCTCACACGTTCACTTTGCGAAAGGTTGGTTGCTAAACGCTCATCGAGAATTTCTCTTCTCTACAACGATCCGATCCCAACTTACTTGGAAACGTTCTGGATAATGCGAAATGTATTTACGTAACAATCCTTCTTCAAAAGCATCATGACCAGCAGGTACTGGTGTATGTGTGGTGAACAAAGACGAGGCACGAACTACTTCTTTGGCTTCGTCAAACGAAAGTTTATGATTGCGGATCACATTGTTCATTCGCTCTAAACCAATCATCGCAGCATGTCCTTCATTACAATGATACACATCGGCTTTGATACCCAATTTTTCTAAAACACGAATACCACCAACACCTAATAAGATTTCTTGTTTCAAACGATTTTCCCAATCGCCACCATATAAATGGTAAGTAACCGAACGATCTTCTGGTAAATTGGTTTCGATATCTGTATCCAATAAATACAATTCGGTACGACCTACATCTACTCGCCATACTTTGGCATATAGAATACGTCCAGGTAAAGCAATTTCGATAGTTACCCAGTTATTATCTTTATCACGGACAGGTGAAATAGGAATTTTATCGAAGTGTTGAGCTTCGTATTGCGCTACTTGGTCGCCAGCTGCCGATAGTTTTTGTGTGAAATAGCCATAACGATACAATAAACCCACAGCAGTGATGTTCACTTGCTTATCGCTTGCTTCTTTTAAATAATCACCTGCCAAAATACCTAAACCTCCAGAATAGATTTTCAACGATGAATGCAAACCATACTCCATGCTGAAGTAAGCTATTTTGCTTTGTTTTTCAACTTCTTTCTTTTTGTGCATGTAGTCGGTAAACATTCCATACACATGTTTCAAGCGTTGCATAAAAAGCTCATCCTGTTCTAGTTCAAGAAAGTGTTGATAACTCACCAAATCCAATAACAAGATTGGGTTGTAATCTACTTTTTTCCATTTTTCAGGATTGATACTTTTGAATAATTCTACTGCTTCACTTGTCCACGACCACCATAAATTCTTCGACAATTCGTCCAGAATTTTCAATTGATCAGGGATCGTACGTTGAATAAGCATTTGATGCCATGCAGGTGCTACGTCATGAGGGACGTGTTCCGAAAAAGATTTGTTTTCTTCCATTTTTATTATTGAGTTTTCGTCATATCGTTTACTCATCTTCTCTAAAGCTAGAGAGTAGACTTGACAATAATGCTTGATAAAGTGCTCCCAGGTTGCAAGAGCGGCTATATCTAAAGCATTCTTTTTGATTTCCTTGATTGTTTGTGCCGACGCATTGATGTACTCTAAATAATATGTATTGAGGTCGCGCACTACGTCATCTTGATTATGATCGGTACGGTGAATGATTTGTACGCTAGGATGATCCATCTTTGAATCATCTTTCACCCACAGGCCAAATCCCGCTAAATCAGTGGTAATAGTAGGTATCCCATGCGCTACACTTTCCAAGGGAGTGTAACCCCATGGTTCGTAATATGATGGAAATACAGTTAAATCAAGCCCCAACAACAAATCGTAGTAAGGCATATTGAATATTTCGTCGTTACCATTCAAGTACGAGGGAACAAAAATGATTTTCACCTTATCGGTTTCACCATTCCGTAAACCATGGTCATTGATGGTACGCAACACCTGATCAAAATAAGGATCGGTTAAATGATGGGTGGTGCATTGGTGCAGTAGCGTTTGGTCTTCGGGGTTATTCAAATTGTGCAACAGTTCGCGCGAGGGGCCTTGCAAACCTGCAGGTACAAAAGAAAGGCCACCACTTGTCGTTTCAATTCGGTATTCCGATTTAAGTCGCCCAAACTTCTGATAAAAACATCTAAACCTTTGTTTCTAAATTCATACCGACCACTTGTGCCGATAAGGAATGCATCCTCGTTCAAGGGTTTTGATAACAAAGCATTGGCTACTTCAATCATCTTTTTTCGCCCTGGTTTACCATCTAGCGAAGCTACTTTTCCAAAACCATTTGGAGTAGCTAAATCGATTTCGCAACCTAAAAACGCTTTACATTCGCGGGCGGTAATATTGCTCACGGTAGTAAATCCATCGGCTACTTGTGCTACAATTTTCTCAATAGAATGACGTGCTCGCACGCCAAACTCGATCGAAATTTCGTCCGCATTATATTGTTCCATGTGGTCGTACAGCGGTTTTCCGTTTCCTGCAATACAACGTCCTATTACGGTGGCATGGGTGGTGAAAACGCAAGCTATGCGAGGGGCGTTCTTCTTCAAATAAAGTACGCCAGTACCCGTCATCCATTCATGGAAGTGTGCTACCACTTTATCTTTGGGACTGATATAAAAGTTGGTGTAACTTTCAATTACCTTACCGCAGGCATATCCAAATAGCGCGGATTCGATATAGTCCCACTTTCCAGAAAGTGAATCTAATTGATAGTCTTCCCAAAATTTCTTGAAAATAGTGTCTTTTTGGTCTACATAAGGGGTCAAATCAACTAAAATTGGCTATCGGATCTCCTGTGATATTCCATCGACCAACACGCACCCTAATTCCTTGACTGGCAGCATGGGCACGCCAAGCTTTCATCAATTGTGGTTCTTCGGTAAATTCAGGATTACTCTCGTTTTCACGCATTAAATCGGGACCGATAAAGATATGTCCTTTTTTTAGCGTTTTTGACAAACACGGAGCCTTTGACGATAAAACGGTGTGTATACCTCCTACCTTGTTACACACTTCCCAGCTTACTTCAAATAAGTAATTGGGAGTAATTAATGTTTTTCCTTGCATAAGAATCTAGTAAACAGTTTAGGCGGTAAAGGTACTAAAATTAATTAGGAACAAAAAAATTATGAATTATGAATTACGAAACATAGTTGGCGTAGCCAATTGTTTTGCATTCAGTAATTGGGCGGTGGTTTGTGACGAAATCTACTTCCCAAGTCCATCAATTTCCGAATGCGAAGCAATTGACTACGCCAACTATGTTTCGTAATCTGGAATTTATAATTCCCTACATTTTTGCAAGTAACAATTTTACTACAGCTTCATTTTCATTAGCTATGGCTATGTCTAAGGCTGCTTCACTTTTGTTATTAGTGGCATCAAGTACAATGCTATCGTGATCTAACAATAGTTCAACAATCTTTTTTCCTGACATTTTATTTGGATTTTGTGCGGCATACATTAAGGCGTTGCAACTATTTTGATCGACAGCAATTACGTCTGCATTATTGTCTAATAATAGTTCGGCAATGTTATACCTCATCTCATCGCCACAAGCAGCAAAGGTCATTAATGGTGTTTTGCCTGTCAAATTTGGGATATTAACATCGCATGTGGCATCTACTAAGGCTTCGGCTAAACGATTTACACCCTCTACATGATCCATGCCGCAAACAAAGTTGATCGCAGTATTTCCCTTATTGTCAATTGAATTGTTGATATTTAGACCTCCATCAATCAAGACCTGTAGGGTTTTTATCGTTTTTTTAGACTCCTGCTCTTTAGCCTTTGATAGTAGATAATAAATCGCTGTTTGTTCATTTTCGCCCGATATGTAATTAACATCTGCATGGTGCTTTAATAGTAGTTTCACCATTTCTACTGACGAATAACTACAAGCGGTCATCAGGGGTGTTCTTGCATTTTCCGAAATTTCGTTAATATCACTTCCCGACACAATAAGTGCTTCTACAGCTTCTATATCATTTTGAAGAATGGCTTGTTCCAGCGTCATTCCTCCCGTTTTCAATGCATCACTGTCGCCACTCAAAAGAGCAGTAATTTCTTTTACCTCACTTCGCTGGGCATAAGTAAGCGGAGTGGTATCGAATAGGTCTTTATCTTCGGGATCAAGTCCTGAGTCCAGCAATATTTTTATTGTTTTGGCAGATGCTTCAATTACGCCAGCCACATTTTTTCGGTGGTACAATTGGCTTGTCACTACATGCAAGATGTTTTTATTTTCGTCGCCCACAGCATCCATTTTTACATCAGCATCAGCCAAAGCTTGCAAAAATGGATACATGGTTTTTACCCCTGCCACAAAGTAAGCTATTTGTCCGGCTTCATTTTTTCTTTTCGGATTAACTTTTAGCTCCAGTAGTTTTTGAACGGTTTTGTAGATATCTTCCGAGCATTTTTCGAAATTCTTTATCTCGTTTGTGAGTGCGCTATTGGCCAAAGCATGCAAAGGGGTGTTGTTATCTTCATCCGCACGTGGCTTTACACCAGCTTCCGCCAATAAGGCTATTGCTTTGTAATCGGCATAAGTGGACACAATATGATAAAGATTTCGATCCTTGTCATCTGTAATGTGTTTGTCAGGTAAGGCTGTGATCAGTGCCAATATATCTTGAGTTTCGCCACCTCGGGAAAACAAATTTTGCGTATAAGCGTTAATGATGGCATTGAATTCTTTCATTGATTTAATTTGATTTAAAATAAATTGTTGGCTTCGGTCCTTCAGTTCTCGCGTTTTGTTCAACAAAGATTAGATAAAATGAGCCTCATGTCCTGCGGGCAGAAAAATGCACGGATAACAGGTCAGAACCTAGTATTTCAAATTTATCGCAGAGGTTCCTCGCTTCGCTCGGAATGACAGGCTTTCATTGCGAAGGGAGGGAGGAGGGGCTTCGCCCTCCTTACGGAATGACAACTTCCTTGCAGAAAGGCGATTCTCATTGCTTTTCATTATCAGTCGCTTACATTTTTGTTATAAGCAGTAGACACTAAATAAACGATGTTATTTGATTCACTCATGATTGACTACTCAGGAAAAAGCTTCTATGATCAGTCTTAAACAAGTGAGCCTTAGTAGATGCCTCCATGAAACCGATAGAGATGCTCCTTGCCTCAATCAATAGGAATGGGCTTTAGCCCATTCTTATAATGTATGTGTCCGAACGGCTTTAGCCAAAATCTAAAATAATGCGAGGTGAGTAATTTGGCTAAAGCCGTTCGGATGATTACTCCAATAAGAATGGGCTAAAGCCCATTCCTATTGAAACCAAGGAGTTGAACAAGTTGTATCTATTATCTAGCTCTTATTGACCAGTTATCCGTGCATTTTTCTGTCCGCAGGACAGCCCATAACTCTGTGTTAAAATAGGTCAGCAAGTCTTAGTGGTGAGTTTTACAAAATGTTAAATTAAATCTTGCCAACTACTTATATTTCGCCCCTTCAGGCTGCCCATTAGTAAGTCAATTAAAAATCGCACCTAGCTCACCTAGCCTCAATAATGAAATCGAAGCAATTGGCTACGCCTAACTACGTTTCCTAATTCTTAATTAATTTTTCCAGTTCGGTATATTGCAATTGTTTCACAACTGCTTTTCCAATACCAGCAAGTAATACTGCCTCGCCATGCAATATTTTTGCGTGCTTTTCTACCGCATGTCCGAAAGTATGTCCAAGGTTCAATTTGCGTCTTTCTCCAGCTTCCCGTTCATCGGCGGCCACAATTTCAGCTTTAATTTCGACACTTCGTTTTACCAAATAATTGACGGCTGGCGCCTGAAGTGTTTTCACAGCTGTTTGATTAGCTTCGAGATAATCCGAACAATATAGCATCCGTTAATAAAGAGCGGCTTTAATAACCTCAGCCAAACCCGATCGTAATTCGCGTTCGGGTAGCGTATGCAACAATTGCGTATCGCAAATAACAAAATCGGGTTGATTGAATACACCGATCATATTCTTATAGCCACCCGAATTAGCTCCGTTTTGCCACCAACACTGGCATCAACTTGGGATAAAAGTGTTGATGATACAAATCCAAATCGAGTCCTCGCATATAAATAGAAGCGATAAAGCCAGTAAGATCGCAAATGATTCCGCCACCAATCCCCACTAAAAAACAATTTCGATCGACATCATTTTCAATCAATTGTGTGATAACCTGCTGTACTGTTTCCAATGTTTTATGGCTTTCACCAGGGGGAATAGTGATCACTGGCACGCCCTCCGGAAAATGATCTTGATAAAGCCCTTGTACTGTAGGGTCGGTAATAATTACCGTTTTTCGGTTTTGTGTATATTGTACCAGATGCTTTAGTTGTTCGCCAATTAAAATTTGAGACATCCGACCATCGGGTAATTGGAGTTGAATTTTATCCATAATTAATTTTGTGTTTAAATTCTCAAGATCAAAGGTAGCTTTCTTTTTTTTATGAGCAATAAGCGGGTGTACGATAACTTTCTCTTTTTTATTTCAATGGGACTCTGCAATTGACTATGGCAAAAATAAAGGTCGAACAAACTTAACACGCCTTCCGAGGTGTAGAAAACGTCAGTAAATAATTCATTACATCTGGAAATATGCTTCCTGTTTCTTTTTGGGGAGTTTTTTTATCACCTCATCTAGTGAATGCTGAATCAATCCCCTGATCAAATCATCAGGCACATCACTTTCCAACGTAACCCAATTCCATAAAAGGGTTTTAAAGTTGTCCTGGTTTATTCCATGGTATTTTTCACGCAATTCTACCGACTTCTCTGGATCACATTTAAGGTATGCCTTAAAAATCCCGTCTTCAGGTTCCAGCATAAAATAGACAAATACCTTACCCATCACTTTAAAAACCAGTATTTTTCGAGTCTGTAAAGAAATCGATTCTTCAGACCCTTTTATTGAGAGACAATATTCTCGAAATTCTTCGATGTTCATAAAGTATGCAAATTAACAGTTGAATTCACGGGTGCTAAGGTGATGTTTAACGCAAAGACGCAAAGATCTTCACGAAGTGACTTTGCGCTCTTTACTCACTCGTATTTATTTTTTAGGTGTTCGAGCTGATGCAGTGCGTGAAAACCTCGATTTCGTTTCACGCACGGCATCAGCTCGAACACCTAAAAATCGCATCCAAATACGCCCAATAGTTGATTAACGGACTGACTGATTTAATGACTCCACCACTTGCCGAACCGTATTGGCATCAGTTTGTACAATTTCATATTCGGGGATACCTTCAAGTCCGCCCATTTTTATTTTATGGTTTTTGCACATCATTCCTCCATTTATTAAGCCTTTTCCCGACATATGAATCTCTTGAATACCCGTATGTTGAATCAAATCAAGGGCATTATGAGGCTTCACGCCGCTACCTGCCATAATAATCATTCTGCCAGCGGCCTTTTTTCACCAATTTCGCGATCAAATCTTGCCCTTCCACAGCTGTATTTTCGCCACCCGAAGTCAATATTCTGTCACAACCAATAGCAATCAAATCCTCCAGTGCCTTCATCGGATCGTTAGACATGTCAAAAGCCCGATGGAAAGTGAATCCCATATTCAAACCCTTGGCTAAATCAATTAATTGCTTAGTGCGTACACTATCTATTGTACCATCAGCATTTAATATTCCTGCAGCAACACCTGCAGCTCCTGCTTGAGCAGCGCTTAGCCTAGGTGTCACTAAGGCGAATAAGGCACACGAAGTCGCACAAAGGCGTTTGCTCGGCAGAAAAGGTAGGTGCTCGGAGTAAAAGGTTTATTAATCTGCCATTTTATTTCGCTTACCCTTACTGCCTTTTACTCCGAGCAAACGCCTTTTCTGCCGAGCAAACACCTTTGTGCGACTTCGTGTGCCTTATTATTTTCAATAATAAAGGTTTTTCCTCTATCTTTCCTTCAAATTGCTCTACTGCTTTCCCTTCTTTTTTATCATTATCGGTGTGAGTAAGATGCAATTGGCCCTTAAGGAGGGTGCCATATAAATTGAGCCAATCATTATGTTTTTTATACTTATACCTACCACTCACTTGCCCATCTGGCAAACAGGTTATTTCCATCAAAATGGGATATTTATTGGCAATACTTCCTTCCAATTGATAATGATAAGCCAAGCCAGAATTGACCTCCACAGCAGGAAGAGGAAAGCCAACGATTGATTGTTTATCTTGATTTTGTTTGCAGGACAGCATTCCAACGATAATAATAAGATACAGAATCCGATCTTTTTTAAATAATAACTTGCTGACTATCATCGAAATTTGCTTCATTTAATTTTTTCATTTCTCTCTATTTTCAATCGACTAAGGTACACAAATAAATTTTAATCTAGGGCATATCGACCCTTCGGGTCTCGAAGATGCGAAGATTTGGACGTTTCACTCGCTTAGCCTAGGTGTCACTAAGGCGAATAAGGCACACGAAGTCGCACAAAGGCGTTTGCTCGGCAGAAAAGGTGTTTGCTCGGAGTAAAAGGTAGGTGCTCGGGTAAGCGAAATAAAATGGCAGGTTAAGGAACTTTTCTACTTCGCACCAGCCTTTTACTCCGAGCAAACACCTTTTCTTCCGAGCCAACACCTTTTCTTCCGAGCAAACGCCTTTGTGCGACTTCGTGTGCCTTATGGGGGGCATTCGACTGGATCTAATTTTGTTTTGAGCTTTAGTGTTGTCGAACTTACGTTTTGTGTAATTAATTTTCAATTCCTAACTTCAAATTGTGCGTAAAATAATTCACATCGATATGGATGCTTTCTTTGCTTCGGTTGAACAACGCGATCATCCGAGTGGCAGGGTAAGCCTTTGGTTGTAGGGAGTAGTACAGGGCGTGGGGTAGTAGCTGCAGCCAGTTACGAGGCGCGTAAATTTGGTGTTCGCTCGGCAATGCCCTCATCGCGTGCACGTTTACTTTGTCCTGATTTAATTTTTGCGCCACACCGTTTTGATGTTTACAAAGAAGTATCGGGTCAAATTCGCACCATATTTCTGTCTTATACCGATTTAGTAGAACCACTTTCTTTGGATGAAGCCTATTTAGATGTTACCGATGTGCTTTCGCCCGCACTATTTGCAAGTCAGGTTGCTCACGAAATTCGGACTAAAATTCAAGAAACAACAGGTTTAACAGCTTCTGCAGGAGTGTCGTACAATAAATTTTTAGCCAAATTAGCTTCGGATATGCAAAAGCCCAATGGCATGACCATTATCCGCCCACAACAAGCCCTCACAATACTTGACCGCACTCCGATTGAACGTTTTTATGGTATCGGTCCATCTACAGCTAAAAAATGCATGCCTTAAATGTTAATGTAGGGAAAGATTTACGAAACATTGCGCTCGAGGTCTTAGTCAAAAAATTTGGCAAACAAGGTCATTTCTTTCATCAAATCGCAAACGGTCAAGATGATCGAGAAGTACAGCCTTTCCGAGAACGAAAATCAATTGCAGTAGAACGAACTTTGAAAAACGACCTAAAAACGCAGTTTCAATATATCGTAGAACTCTATAATATAGAAAAAGAATTGATGGAACGTGCAGATAAAGCCCAATTTTTGGGGAAAACACTGACTTTGAAAGTGCGATTTCATGATTTCGAAATGTTGACAAAATCAAAAACATACCCCACTCCCATTAATAATTTTAATTTATTGCACTTGTATGCCAAAGCTTTATTTCACGAGTGTAAACTTGCTGACCGCCCTATCAGATTGCTTGGCTTATCAATTTCTAATAGTCCAAAAGAAAAAATGATCAACAATTAAGCTTCGTTTTTTGAATTCCAACACCTCACACTAAGGCATCATCAGGAAATAACATGCTCAAACTGCACCAAAATTCTAAGATGTGCCTTCTGACCCCGTATGGGGTCGAATTCTATTTTCATCGGACGTCAGTCCGATAAGAAAATAGAATATTAGCCACGGGCGGAAGCCCGTGGTAAAAGGAAGTTGCGCCCCTCCCTCTCTCTTTTCTTTAGGCTGAAGGCCTAAAGAAAAGAGAGAAAGGATATTTTACGTTTTCTCTTACCACGGGCTTCCGCCCGTGGCTAATATTCTATTTTCTTATCGGGCTTCCGCCCGATGAAAATAGAATTCGACCCCATACGGGGTCGGAGGGCAGGTCTTTGATTTCCATGTTGTTTGAGCATGTTATTTATTGACAATTCTAAGGCACTCGCTTTGCTCGTTTTGCTTAATGTATGCGAATTAACAGTTGAAAAGCGCAACAATTCGCACTCCACCATTCTCGGGAGTTCTTTAATTCCAGATTGCAAATATTAAACCAATTCCTGATTGATTGTGCTAGATTGCTATTCTAATAAAACAGGTTTATTCTTTTCACTGATTTTGATGCCTTAATCAGATTTTGACTTCTGAGCAAAAACAAAGCTTTGTTTGACTACACACAAAGCTTTGTTTATAGTCACACAAAGCTTTGTTTTACGTATAACATAGCTATGTTTTACCCCTGTTTTGGGGTTAAACGAGAGAAAACGCAAACTAAATTAAGACAACTTATTGACTTACAACTACCTGCAAATCCAACTACTTTAAATCAATCCATATTGAGCAATGGTAAGTGTCCACTTTTCACAAAAGCCTCTTAAATGCGCTGTAAAGTACCTTCTCGGCGATGTGAAATAATTTACACCCAAGCCAGTGCATATACTAATTAAAAAGAACGCTTGCAGATCACATCACCTAAAGCACTCGCTTTGCCTAATTAGCACGAAGGACAATAGAGTAGAGAGTTGGGATCCTCATTTAAGGTGTTCCAACTCCCCCTCATCAATCCGCACGTGAGGTTCAGCCTGATGAGCCAATTGGGCTGTTTGTAACTTACATACAAATAGGTATAAATAAATATTAAAAAATAAATAGACGCACACCTCGTGGCACACCAAAGGTACACAAAGGGTAGATGCTCGGTAGAAAAGGGCAGGTACGAAGTAGAAAAAGGATTTTATTTATTCCGTTTTACTTAACTAGCTGACATTAAATAAACGATGTTAAACAATTCATTATAATTTATTACCTTTGTAAAAGGAAAAGATAATGATCTTTTTGTATCACAATTCCATTTTTTATTGAATTATTAATACACGTTCCATATGAAACAATTTTTTAAAATGCTACTTGCGAGTGTCGTAGGTGTTTTACTTGCAGGGCTCCTGCTCATTTTTTTAACGATAGGTATTTTAGCTGCGGCCATTTCATTTGATGCTCCTGCCGTAGTAATTGCCGACAAATCAGTGATGGTCATTAAGTTCGACAAAGCCGTTGTTGATCGCCAAGAAAATCCACTTAGCTTTTTGATATCCGATTACTCTGACAATTTAGGTTTAAACACCATTTACAAAGGCTTACAACGTGCCAAAACAGACGATCGAATAAAGGGGGTATTTTTAGATGTCAGTACCCTAAGCGCCTCGTTAGCCAATATCGAAGAGATCCGAAGTGCCCTCAAAGACTTTCATTCAAGTGGTAAGTTCATTATTGCTTATGCCGACGACTACAGCCAATCTGCTTATTTTTTAGCAACTGCTGCCGATAAGATATACGTCAATCCGTTTGGCAATTTTTATTTGAATGGATTAAGTAGCCAAACCATGTTCTACAAAGGATTGACAGACAAATTGGGAATTGAGATGCAAATTATCCGCCATGGCAAATTCAAATCATCTGTTGAGCCTTTTATGCTCAACCAAATGAGCCCTGAAAGTAAGGAGCAAACATTGGGCTTTATTGGTTCGATGTGGTCGACTATAGTGGAAGAAATTTCGATAAGTCGTAGCCCAAGCCCTGCCCAAATTAACGAATGGACAAACACTTTAGCCATCACATCGCCTCAAGATGCCTTAGATAAGAACCTGGTAGATGGATTAAAATATAAAGATGAAATATTGGACGAATTTACCAAACTGACCGAAACCAATGTCACTAAGGATTTGGCAACTGTGGGTATCAAGGACTATACTGAATCGCCTGATGCGACATTAAAATTACACGACAACAAAATAGCGGTAATTTATGGCAGTGGTCAAATAGAATATGGATCGAATAAGGACGGTTCAATGATGAGCGACGATGTTGCACGCGATCTTCGAAAAGCACGTAATGATGATAAAGTAAAAGCCGTAGTATTTCGGGTTAATTCGCCAGGAGGCAAAGTTACCGCATCGGAGATTATTGCTCGGGAAGTTGAATTAACGATGCAAAAGAAACCCGTAATTATTTCAATGGGCGGTATGGCTGCTTCGGGTGGATATTGGGTTTCGGCACCTGCTCACAAAATATTTGCCAACAAAACAACCATCACTGGTTCGATAGGTGTTTATGGCATGCAGCCCAATATAGAAAGGGTATGCAACAACATTTAGGCTTAACCGTTGATGGGGTAAAAACCAATGACGAGAGTGGCAGTCCATACAATATGTATGGACCACTAAGTCCTAAGAAACGTGCTGCAATCCAAGCACAGATTGAACAAATTTATCTACAATTCACCACCAAGGTCGCTACAGGCAGAAAGATGACCGTTGCCAATGTCGATAGCGTTGGTCAAGGACGTGTTTGGTCGGGTGCCGATGCTTTGAAATTGGGCTTAATAGATGCCTTCGGAGGTTTATATGATGCCATTGAAGCTGCAAGAGAAGCCGCAAACCTTACTGAATTTAGATTGGAAGAACTACCTGTCGAGAAAAACCCTTTTGAAATGGTGGGTTCGTTGGCATCTAGTGTACGGATATTCCAATCGACTAACGAACTAGAACACATATATATCCAATACAATAGAATGATGGAACAGCTTGGTAATACAGGCATACTGGTAAGAATGCCTTTTGATATAAGCGTTGAATAATTA
>JAGWCC010001734.1:0-18401 GCA_022651775.1 Drusus annulatus | reverse complement strand
TTGGGTTTTAAAAATTTTTTTAAAAATTTAAAAAATTTTTTTGACTTGGCCCCTTTTTTGGTTTTTTTTTTAAAACCCTTTCTTTCTGTTTCGAAATGATTAATGTGCTGTTTTAGTGTCAAGCACTCAGTTTTTTCATAAGCAGTATAATACTTCAGTTTTGGTTTTGTATGAAGCATCCGTAACATCAGTTAATGATTACCACTCTCATATTTAGCCTATCTTCTAATTTAACGAAACTTTCAGCAAAATCGTTTCATCTACCATAAATTCCATGCTTTATATTATAGTATCTCCCACTTTTAATAATTGATCACACTCTATGAATATTAAAGATAGAATACTTGCGTTACTCTTAGTTGCAGCTTGGGGATTTAATTTCGTTGTCATTCGCTGGGGTGTTGATGGTATCCCACCGTTTTTTCTTGGTTTTTTGCGTTTCTCTGCGATTATTATCTTGGCAATCTGGTTTATTAAGCCCCCAAAACTACCACTTAAATTTTTAGTGCTATATGGACTGCTAGGCGGGTTTTTACAGTTTGCTTGCCTGTTCACCGCTATCAAGGCGGGAATGCCTGCGGGGCTTGCATCTATCGTGGCACAATCCCAAGCTTTATTTACGCTCATATTTGCCAGATTTTTAATTAAAGAAACGTTTAATGCCTTTCAATTACTCGGATTAGTTGTTGGAGCGATTGGTCTTTTTTGTATTGGTAGTTTAAATCAGGATCATGTACCACTCTGGGGTTTTATTTTAACCTTGGGATCTGCCGTTTCATGGGCATTTGCAAATATCTGTGTTCGAAGATTTACTAATCTCGGTCATACCCCAAACCCAACCAGTTTAATTATCTGGTCAGCACTGGTGCCGATTATCCCTTATCTATTGTGTAGCTTAGTTTTGTAGTGGGATAAAATTAACGTCGCGAATGTATTGTCCATCAAGGCATTGTTGACTATTTTGTATCTGTCATTGATTTCATCTATTTTTGCCTACAGCCAATGGAGCCGGCTGTTAACCATTTACCCCATCAATAAAATTGCGCCTTTCTCTCTACTCGTTCCTGTATTTGGCTTACTCTCTGCAGCGATTTTCCTGAAAGAAACCTTGAGTTTCTGGCAGATCGTCGGTGGGATCATTTTAATATTCGGACTTTTTATTAGTAATTTTGGGAAGAAATGTGTCGAAATGCTTTTAAATTCTAAAACCGTGAATACCTCTGATAGTTAGCCTCACAATCTTCGAGTATTTAACAATTTGATAAATATAAACTAATTTTAACTAGCAGAATGAACACATCACAGTAGCCATCAATTATTTAATATTTTAGCATCTACTCACCCTGACTGAATAAAATAAAACATTCTCAATATTGTAAAAAAACCTCTTTACACTACAAAAATAGATACCCTATATACCCAAAAGATTTAGAGATACTGCGAGGCGGCAAGAATACGAGTCCCGAATCACTTACATAGAGTAAGTGATTCGGGTGAGGAGTCGCTGCCAACAAAGCAGGATCGTCAAAGATGACGGGGATAGTCCTTATTTCGCATCATTTTGCAGTATGTTACACTTATCAACAGAATAATTATTTGATTTATATAAAGTCGTGGTTTTAGCTTAAACCGTAGTACCTAGTAAAGGGCACCTCCATTAATTCAATTATTACTATTTTTAAAAATAAAAAACAATTGATTTTATTGGTAATTAATATTTTTTATTCGCAAGGAAAGCAATTTGGAGGTGTCCATAATTTTATTTGATGAAATTTTCTCCAATTTTAACTATAAATTTATCCCTAAAAATCCTAGCAGTCTGCCTGACTTATAACATATTGAAATTAATGTAAATCATTTTTTCGAATCAATTAGCTGCATTTGATATTTTTAATATCTACATATATTAATATATAACTACATTTATTGATATTACTATACTTACTCTTTCTAATGATTTTATTATCAAATATTACAATTAGTTATATAATATTTTTGGCAAAATTACAAGTCAGATAGACTACTAGCAGCCTGTCCGACTTGTAATTTTACCAAAAAATCGATATAACTAATTGTAATATTTGATAATAAAATTATTAAAAAGAGCAGGCATAGTAATGCCAGCAAATATAGTTATATATTAATACAAACATATATTAAAAACATCAAAGATTATTAATTAATCTTAAAAAATGATTTACATTAATTTCAATATGTTAGGAGTCGGACAGACTGCTAGGAAATAGGGAAATTATTTTCGTCCAGTTCCTAACTACTTTTCTTAAGCTTCCCAGAAAATAGAAAAACAATAATTTATATACTTTAAAACAACAGATTGATTAAAAAAGATCAAAAGACATTTTTCTTAACGCTGCTTATCTGTAATAGTGATATATATTTCATAAATGATATCTTCAAGCTCAATAATAAAGTTAACCAAATGATTTATATGTTATTTTCAAAACTTTTCCGAAATTCCTAGTATTTGGATGCAAGAAAATAATATTTCGAAAAATCATTTAAAGGAATTGATGAATAAAATTAAAGAAATAAAAATAGTTTAATTAAGTTAACAGTGATTAATAAAATATACACATCACCTTTGAATATCCTGCTTTGTTGGCAGCGCAACCTCACCCGAATCACTTACTATCTGTAAGTTTATCTGACATTCGTGTACTTGCCACCTCGCAGTATCTTCAAATCTGGTATCTACTCACCCCCTATTTGTTTAAATTTAAATACTATAAATCATCATGTTGCAATGTTTAAAAGTTTATAAAAATCATTGAAAAATTATTTTTATCGGGTTTTACTGAAAATTTAAGTGTTTTTAACTTATATCAAAAAAATAAGGCACTGATTTATATTAGATTATTTTCTTAGATAGGGGGTGAGTAGATACCGAATCTATTAGGTATATATATTAAGCTTAAAGGCAGTTCATGGATATTTGTTAATATAACATATTGTTTTAAATAATTTACTTATAAAATAAAGTATTATAAATTACTCTTAAAGTTAATATTAGTCCTTATCATTACACTAACCCCGCCTCTTTGCATTCAAATAATTTGAGTACAGAGGGGGTTTTTTTTGCCCCATCCAGTAATGTGAATAAAGATAAGCATAAAGTGTGTATTAACGCTGTGGATAACTTTGGGATAATATGGGAGCAGAAATATTAACATTTTACTAAAACAATTAATGACAGACTTATCCACAGAAAAAATAAATCATAACTTATTGTATTATAAATATTTATATAAGTTATCCATAGAAAGCGTGGCAGCTCATTATTATCTTTTTTATATTAAATATATTAAATATATTAATAATAAAGAATAATGGAAATGATAATACTCAAAAAAATGATTAAATAGGACTTGCGCATTGACAAAACAATTGTTATTAAATTCAAATTATTAAACTAAATGCCTAGATAAATTTGATCAAATATAACTACTTATATTTAATATGTTACAAAGTCGGTGTGTAAGTCCTATTAAATTAACTACAAAAAATTATTTATTAACAATATGTAATTCTTCTTAATTTATGGGTTAATTTTTAAAAATTAAAATCTACCTTTTCCTAACAGTCTGTCCGACTTATAATTTTGCAAAAATATTATATAACTAATTGTAATATCCAATAATAAAATTATTAGAAAGAGCACATATAGTAATATCAATAAATATAGTTATATATTAATACATATATATATTAAAAATATCAAATATTTTTAATCAATCCAAAAAAATGATTTACATTAATTTCAATATGTTATAAGTCAGACAGACTGCTAGTAACTTCGGAAAAGTCTTAAAATTTTTATATAATTCATTTAACACCTTCGCTAAGAAATTTAGATATGACATTTTTAGAATATATGTAACTTGTATGATCATTTTAAATTAGAGCATATAAGATTAAGCTTGATTTTTTATTAGATTTTGACAAAAATCTAATAAAAAAACTAGCCAACAAGCGCAGCGCGTTAGTTTATATAGAATTAAAATTTTAGAGTAAATTTTATTTACTCTAACCAGTTTTGGAGGGCACTCCAAAAAAAGACGATTGGATGCCGATTTGTAACTAATGCTTATAGCCAGTTGAGTAGATTTTGCAGCAGTCGTCACCCTCAAAAGTAGATCGGACAGTATCTTTAGTAAGAACATTTTTAATTGTTTAAAACTCGCATTCACAAGGTTGATCATAAGAGGATTTTATATGCAAACATTATATTTAGGCATTGATATTGCAAAACTTAAATTTGATTGCGCATTCCTTTCAGGAAATGGCAAATATAAAAGTAAGATATTTCAAAATAATAGCAAAGGTTTTTTGGAGTTAGAGCTATGGCTAAAAAAACAAAAAGTTGAGTTTATTCATGCATGTATGGAAGCAACAGGAATTTATTGGGAAGCACTTGCGGAGCATTTATCTCAAAGTGGCAATATAATCATCAGCGTAGTAAACCCATCGCAAATAAAATATTTTGGTCAATTGCGATCACAACGCACCAAAACGGATGCTATTGATGCCCAATTAATCGCTGATTATTGCAAAATTCAACAACCTGATCCATGGGTTGCACCCCCACCAGAAGAGCGTATTTTAAGGGCTTTAATTATGCGTTTAGATGGACTACAAGGCATACGTACCCAAGAAAATAATCGGTTATTAGTTGCGCGTGAAATAGTTAAGCCAAGCATTGTTTCGCACCTTAAATGGCTTGATTCAGAGATTAAAAATCTAAGAAAAGAAATAAATGATTATACTGATAATCAGCCAGATATGAATAAAAAGAAAAATTGCTTGAGACTATTCCAGGAATTGGTGAAAACACTATTGCGATACTTTTATCTTTTCATATTGAATCAAAAAATTTCACTAACGCAAGGCAAGCTGTTGCTTTTGCAGGTTTAGATCCTCGCCATCATGAATCAGGAAGTAGTGTCAAGGGCAAGCCAAGAGTTTCAAAAATGGAGAATGCTTTTCTACGGAAGTCATTATATATGCCTGCAATGACAGCACTTTATAAAACAGATTGGGGCGGTATTTTTTGTAATAGATTGAAGGAAAAAGGAAAAACAGGAAAAGTGATTATTTGTGCGATGATGCGAAAACTAATTCATATTGCTTTTGGTGTTTTAAAATCTGAAAAACATTTTGATCCAAGCTTACATTTTGTTTGACATTAACCACAGTATCTACTCAGCAGATATATAACCTAATTATTTTAAATATCTAAATTGCATATTAATTGTAATAAAAGAAAAGTATTTTTTTGAGTAAAAAATATAATTATTTAAAATCAGTTAATTAAGAATTATGAATAAGCTGAACAATTATTGCACACCCTTTCAATATATTGATGTTTATGTATTTTTTTAAAATAAAGCTGCTGAGTAGTTACAAAGTGACTATTTTTTTAGAAGATGATTTAAAAAGAATTAATGAAGCAAATTCAATGTATAAAATGAGTTTTCCGAAATTCCTAGATATAAATTGTGGATAACTTTTATGATACTTCTGTTAATTAAAACTATGCAATTTATACCCATCACCTTTGAAGATTCTGCTTTATTGGCAGCGCATCCTCACGCAAATCACTTACTATCTGTAAGCTCATCGGGCATTTGTATACTTGCTGCCTCTCAGTATCTTCAAATCTTTTGGGTATAGATAAAAGACTACTAACATATTTATCCACAAGGTTATCGTGTGTTTATCCACAACTTATTATGTTTTAAAAGAAAATTTTATCTCGGCAAGAAAGATTATGAAAATGATATAATCTTTCGTTCGTAAAACTGGGTATATCAATTTAGGCAATATTAGATAATGACGTTTCCATTTAAATTAAAAAAATTATCGATCGGCGCGCGTATTAATCGTGCATTACGTGCTTTTTTGATGTTACTCGTTTATTGCATGTTAGGTGGCTTCATTCTTGGCGTCATTGCATTTTCTTTTTTAATGGTTGAAGTTGATAAAGAAATCGCACCTAAATTCGAGAATATGCGTTGGTCTCTGCCGGCACGCGTTTATGCAAGACCTTTGGAATTGTATATTGATAGTAAAATATCCTTGGCACAACTAAAACAAGAGCTTGAATTAGCACAATATAAAAAAACAGATCGTTTAAATCGTCAAGGTAGTTATCGGGTTAATGCTGACTCAATTGATATTTTCACACGTTCTTTTGCATATAGTGATGGTGTTGAGGCTTCAAGAAAATTAACAATTACCATTAATAATGGCGTGGTTACTAACATCAAGAGTACTGACGCCGGTGAGAAAATTAGTTTAGTGCGCTTGGAACCCGCAGAAATTGCTTCGATTTATCCACAACATAATGAGGATAGAATCTTACTCCAGCATAATGAAACACCCCGGGCACTCATTGATGCGTTATTGGCAATGGAAGATCGCGCTTTTTATACCCATATGGGCGTTAATCCTAAGGCGATTATCCGTGCAATGATTATTAATCTTAAGGCTGGTAAAAATATTCAAGGTGGTTCAACTTTAACGCAACAGCTAATAAAGAATTATTTTTTAACAGATGAGCGCAGTCTGAACCGTAAAATTAAAGAAGCATTGTATGCGTTAGCGATTGACTATCGTTATCCAAAAGATGCCATTCTTGAAACATATATGAATGAAATTTTTTTAGGCCAAGATGGCTCACGTGCAATTCATGGATTCGGTTTAGCTAGCTGGTTTTATTTTGGTAAGCCTGTTGAGGAATTAGGGTTACATGAAATGGCTTTACTCGTTGGCATTGTACCTGCACCAGGTGCATATAATCCTCGTAGGTCGCCTGATGTTGCGTTAAAAAGGCGTAATTTAGTATTAGATGTAATGGTGCAACGTAATTTAATTGCGGTTAATGATGTGGTATCTTTGAAAAAACTACCTTTGGGTGTGATTGACAAACCGCAATCGTCAGGTATGCGCTACCCTGCTTTCATGGATTTAGTGAATAAGCAATTAAAGATAATTTATACCAAAGATGATTTAGCGACAGAAGGCTTGAAAATATTTACAACATTGGATCCTGTGTCACAAGCTAAAGCTGAAGAGTCAATTGTCAAGATGATGCCACAACTCGAAAAAGTAGGTAGACAAAAACCTGATGCATTACAAGGCGCAATTGTGATAGTAAAAACACAAACTGGTGAGTTAGAAGCAATCGTAGGGGATCGCGATTTTACTCGGGTTGGTTTTAATCGTGCAATGAGTGCAAAACGCCAGATTGGTTCATTAATTAAACCCATTATTTATTTACGTGCACTCGAAAACCCAACCCGTTTCAATCTTGCCAGCCCGATTAATGGGAGTCAGATTGAAAAAGGAGAATTTGGTAACTGGCAACCAAAAAATTACACTAAAAGCTTGGAACACAGCACGGTACCTTTAATTACAGCGCTCGCTAAATCGTATAATTTGCCAACTGTTCGCCTCGGTATGGCAGTTACGGTTGAAGAAGTTATTAATACATTATATCGATTGGGCTTATCTCCTAATGAATATCAATTTCAACCTTTTCCTTCATTGTTGTTAGGCGCACTCGAAATGACACCTATAGATGTTGCACAAATATATTCAACTATCGCCAATGGTGGATATAGGACACCTATTCGAGTGATCAGAGAAGTAACAACAGCTGAGGGAAAGCCTTTATTACAAAATCTAAGCCAACCAACGCAGGCGATTTATCCAGAGTATAATTACTTAATAACCCGTGGAATGCAGGAAGTAGTCAATTCTGGTACCGCTGGTAGTATGAAAGCTAAAATTAAAACTGTAGGAATGGCCGGTAAAACGGGTACAACTAATGATAATATTGACAGTTGGTTTGCTGGTTTTTCTGGTGATCGGACGGCAGTTGCATGGATAGGACGCGACGATAACAAAGGCACAGGATTAACAGGTAGTTCAGGTGGATTAAAACTATGGGTTGATTTAATGGCTAAATTAACTTTAGAACCTGTCAATACGAATGTACCACCAGGAATAGTATTTGCTAATGTGGATTTGAGTACGGGGTTTTTACCAAACGAGTTTGGTGGTTGTGGTGAACATATTGTGAGTTTGCCTTTTATTCGCAATTATGAACCTAAACAATCTGCAGAATGTTGGTTCAATGATTCTTATTCAGAGTTACCTAATGAATAATTTTCATGAAAATATGTTTATAATTTTTATTTATTATTAATTCTTTTAGTGTATTTTCAGATTACTATTTTATTCTTACCTTACTTTTTAATTTGGGAAAACTATAATGAAAAAAATTACTTTTTTAATGATATTGCTTATGTTAGTAACAGGATGTACCACGCCTGAAACACCACAAGGAATGCGTGTCAGTTCATCCAATGGTAAGCGTATCTATTATCCTGCTTCTCAGCCTGAGAACCAATCCTTATCCCAAGGGGTTCCTTTTGAACAACCGCGCGTCAATTCAGATACTTCAGGTGTGAGTTTCCCAGATCCAAGTGGTACAGTATCAAACTATGGTCAAAATACTTCAGGTATTGTTGCTTCAGTAGATCCTGCGCAGACAAATATTCCGCCGAATTCTATTCCCGGTAGAACAACTGGGGTAGAAACACCTGCAGCGCAATCTGGCGCGAGTGATAATAATATTCCAGCACCTGTTCCGACAGGTAGTGCAGTACAAACTTTGTTGACGGATGCCAAAAATGCAGTGGCTGAGAACCGATTAGATCGTGCTTCAAGCTCACTTGAAAGAGCAGTACGTATTGAGCCTAATAATGCAGGTATTTGGTATGATCTAGCGCAGATTAAATTACATCAGGGTCAATACACTGATTCTGAAAATCTTGCTAAAAAATCAATAGGGCTTGCTGGAGAAGGCTCGGTGATGGCAAAGAGAAATTATAAATTGATTGCAGCATCAAGAAAGGCACAAGGAGATGCTATTGGTGCATCTGAGGCTGAAAGCAGATCTAAATAATTGTTAAAATTACAACATTATCATATTGATGTCACTTAGGAATTATATTATATAAAATAAAAACTGCCTTAATCGATTGCATTAAGGTGGTATATACCCAAAAGATTTGGAGATACTGTGAGGCGGCAAGTATACGAATGCAATTTAAATATTGATAATCATTAGGTTATATCTGCTGAGTAGTTACAATAATTGAATTAATGGAGATGCCCAACAATAAATTTCATTGATTTCGAGAGGCATTCTAAAACCAGACAGACTGCTAGCAGTCTGTCACGCTCCTAACTTATTGAAATCAATGTAAATCATTTTTTCGAATTAATTAATAATCTTTTTGGCAAAATTACAAGTCGGGCAGGCTGCTAGAGAAAAATTGTTTTTTTACGAGATAGCTTTTATTAAAGCGTTGAAATAACCTTAGCTGCTGCTTTAATGGTTGTATCTAAATCATTATAGGTATGCGCGCTTGAAATAAAACCAGCTTCAAATGCACTGGGTGCCAAGTATATCCCCTCATTAAGCATGCCATGAAAGAACGCTTTAAAAAACCCAATATCACACTGTATTGTTTGTTGATATGTCGTTACTTTTTCATCTGTAAAAAACAAGCCAAACATACCACACACATGATTTGTTGTTAGCTTTTTACCTGCTTTTTTAAAAGTTTCTTCTAAGCCTGCAATGAGATAATCCGTTTTATTGCTTAAATCTTCATAAAATTTTGGTTCATTAAGAAGGTCTAAAGTTGCAATGCCAGCAGCCATCGCTACAGGGTTACCAGATAAGGTACCAGCCTGATATACACCCCCAAGCGGCGAAAGATGGTTCATGATATGTGTTTTACCGCCAAAAGCCCCAACAGGCATCCCGCCACCAATCACTTTACCAAAGGTTGATAAATCAGGATCAATATTATAAAGCCCCTGAGCCGAACCTTTATGGACACGAAAACCAGTCATAACTTCATCTAAAATTAATAATGCACCATGTTTTGTACAGTTTTCTCTCATGGCTTCTAAAAATCCAGGCACTGGTGGAATACAGTTCATATTGCCCGCAATGGGTTCGACAATAACACAGGCAATTTCAGAACCTATTTGTTCAAAAACAGAATTCAAAGCAGCAATATCATTAAAAGGTAGTGTCAACGTATGCTTAGTTAAATCCACAGGAACACCTGGCGATGAAGGTTGACCAAATGTTAGTAAACCAGAGCCAGCTTTTACCAATAAAGAATCTGAATGCCCATGGTAACATCCCTCAAATTTAATCAGTGTATTACGCCTTGTAAAGCCCCTTGCTAAGCGTATTGCACTCATTGTTGCTTCTGTCCCTGAGCTAACCATTCGAACTAAATCCATCGAAGGCACGCGTTTTAAGATTTTTTTAGCAAGTACTGTTTCAATCGCAGTCGGCGCACCAAATGAAAGCCCTTCTTTTGCAGTCACTGTAACCGCTTCAATTACATGAGGATGTGCATGTCCTGCGATCATTGGGCCCCAAGAGCCAACATAATCAATATACTTTTTATCATCTTCATCATATAAATATGCCCCTAGTCCTTTTTTAAAGAAAATAGGCGTCCCCCCTACTTGTCCAAATGCGCGAACAGGGGAGTTGACACCGCCTGGAATATATTTTTGTGCTTCTTTAAACAGAATTTCTGATTTAGACATACTTAAACTTCTCCAAAATTTTGATC
Source organism: Drusus annulatus (assembly GCA_022651775.1). NCBI lineage: Eukaryota > Metazoa > Arthropoda > Insecta > Trichoptera > Limnephilidae > Drusus > Drusus annulatus. The sequence continues at coordinate 7,707 of JAGWCC010001734.1, read as the reverse complement.
AAAATGAATTAAATTGATGATTACGCGGTTCCCATATTCGGATTTAGCGTTGAAATATTAGTAATACCAATATTTTTTAAGATAGTTTGCTTCTTTAGTTCATTTTCTAAACGTAAAATAACAATCGGATCATTCGGTGCAACTAGCCAATCATTACGCTTGATCTCATCTTCCAGTTGTTTGTTTTTCCACCCACAATATCCAAGCGCAATTAAATATTCGCCTTTATATTGATTATCAGCAATCGCTTCTATGATATCTCTGGATGTGGTTAAGGCGGTATTATCGTCAATTAATTTTGAATTTCTCCACATTTTATCCACAGGATGATGTAAAACGAATCCTTGATCTTTTTTCAAAGGACCGCCATCTAAGACCATTCTCGTAAATTTTGTAATATATTCATCATTTTTCACTTGTGAAATTAATTCATTCTGACTTAATTCAGAATTTTTGTTAATAATTATACCCATAACACCCTTATCACTGTGTTCACAAATTAAAATGAGACTATCTTTAAATAGATTATTTTGAATTTGTGAGGTACTGATTAAAATCTTACCTTATAGGTTTTCCATAATTTTATGCGATGTATCCATAATTGTTACCTCATGCCTTTTACTTCATTATGAGTTGATTTTAATCAGCTTCATAATTTTTATTTCTCAAAAATAAGATCATCTCACATTTAATTCTATAAATACGATGAGTTAGTTACATACAAATTAAAATAATTATTAGATAAACTCTCGTAGCTATATTATTAAAGTTACGCCATAAAATCTGTGTAAATGAAGTAATAATGACGCTGTAGTTTATACCCATTACCGTTGAAGATCCTGCTTTGTTGGCAGCGCATCCTCACCCGAATCACTTACTCTTACTCTATGTAAGCTCATCGGGGTTCGTATACTTGCCGCCTCGCAGTATCTCCAAATCTTTTTGGTATAGATACAGCATTTTTTAATGTATGACATAATTAATATCTATTAAAGGCATTAATCCAATTTACTCAATAGGCTATCTATAAATATTCCTGCAATATCAATGCCTGTTTCGGATTGAATTTGACGAATACCAGTCGGACTGGTGACATTTATTTCTGTAACATAATCACCGATAACATCTAACCCCACAAAATAGAGACCGCGCTTGATCAATTCAGGGTATATTTCATCACACAAAGCCTTTTGTCGTTCTGTGATAGGTCTCACTACTCCTTTACCACCAACAGCTAAATTTGCACGGGTCTCACCATCCTGAGGGATACGTGCTAGGCAATGTGAAATAGGTTTTCCATCAATCATAATAATTCTATGATCACCCAATACAATTTCAGGAATATATTGCTGTGCCATTATCGGGACTGTTTCCCCATGTGTGAGTGTTTCTAAAATAACATTAATATTTGGGTCATCGATTTTTACTCTGAAAATTGCGCTACCCCCCATGCCATCTAATGGTTTTAAAATAATGTCGTTGTGCAATTTTAAGAACGCTTTAAATAAAAAATAATGGGTGCCAACAAGTGTCATTGGACAACAATGTGGAAACCATGCCGTAAAAAGTTTCTCATTGCAATCTCGCAATGATTGGGGGTTGTTGCAAACTAAGGTGCCATTTTTTTCTATAAGCTCTAATAAATAACTAGTGTAAATATAATTCATATCAAACGGTGGATCTTTTCGTTGAATGACAATATTTATGTCTTTGAAATCGATAACCTCTGTATCAGTTAGTTCATACCAATGATTTAAATCATCAAATACTTTTAGATATTTTCCTAAGCCAAAAACCTGACCATTTTTTAAAAAAAGGTCTCTTTGCTCTAAATAAATAATGTCTAATTTTCGCGCTTGTGCAGCCAGTAACATTCCGAGCGTTGTATCTTTTTTTGGATTAATTGTAGAAATTGAATCCATAATAACCGCAAGTTTTACTGTTTTGCTGACATCTTGTGTTTTACTCATAATGATTTCCAATTTTAAGTTCAAGTAATTAATTGGGTATTCTGTAACGAAAATTCAAGGTTAAATTATCTTACTACATTATATAAAATGCTTATATAAAAAGAATTTAATGATAATGAATAATGCTTATATTTGTGGATAACTTTTTTTTGTACTTTTTATTCAAAAAATTATCATGGTATTTGATTGAGGATAAACCAGCTGCTATGTTTGTTATTTTAATGCGGATATTTGTTAAATTTATTTATATGCATTTTATCCACATCTTTATGCAGCTTTTATCATAAGAATTATCTCGCTGAGCAAAGTTAAAGTGATCTGCAATATATCCCCGTCATCTTTGAAGATCCTGCTTTGTTGGCAGCGTATCCTCACCCGAATCACTTACTATCTGTAAGCTCAGCATTCGTATATTTGCTGCCTCGCAATATCTCCAAATCTTTTGGGTATAATGGCACGAAATTTCTATTAATCTCCTTTTGAACAATGATAAAATCCACTCCCAATCCTGCAATCAATACCCCTTTTGATTGCAAAACATTTCTACGTACCGCCCCTACTGAAAGTGGCGTATATATGATGTTCGATGAAACTCAAACAATTATCTATGTGGGTAAAGCCAAAAATTTAAAAAATCGTTTGACCAGTTATTTTCGCCCCAATCATATTTCACCCAAAACAACGATTTTGATCAGCCATATTCATGCTATTACTGTGACTATGACACCCTCAGAAAATGATGCGTTGATTTTAGAAAATAATCTGATTAAACAGCATAAGCCGCGCTATAACGTCCGTTTAATTGACGATAAATCCTACCCGTATATTCAGTTATCGAAACATAAATATCCTAAACTGGGTATGTACCGTGGTGGACGTAAGCAATCAGGTGAACTATTTGGCCCCTATCCTTCCTCGCTTGCGGTACGTGATACCTTAGATTTAATGATGAAGATTTTTAAGGTTCGCCAATGTGAAGATGTCTTTTTTAGCAATCGCTCCCCCCCTTGTTTACAATTCCAGATAAAACGCTGTTCCGCACCGTGTACCCAAGAAATTAGTGATAAGGACTACGCCGAAGATGTCTTGAGTGCAGTTCGATTCCTACAGGGTAAATCCTCTGAGGTGATTGATGATCTGGTTGCAAGAATGCATGCTGCTGCCGCTGAATTGGCTTTTGAAAAAGCGCTCAAATTCCGAGATCAAATTGCCCAAATTAAACAAATACAAACCAATAATGCGATTGAAGGCGATGTAAAATCTGTTGATATTTTTGCATTACACTTAGAGGCAGGTATTGCGGGCATTGCGATATTAAGCTTTCAGGATGGTCGTTTATTAGGTGCGAAAAACTTTTTCCCTGCAATTCCTAAAGATGAAACTGAAGATACTATATTATCGCCTTTCATCAGCCAATATTATGATGTACATCGGGTTCCTCCCAGTGAAATCATTCTAGATCGCCCCCTTACAGACTACGGCGTATTAACACAATATTTATCTGGCATTGCGGGCAAAAAAGTAACCCTTTTACATAGCGTCAAAGCACAAAAAAATCGATTTCGTAACATGGCAAAAGATAATGCTATCTTGTGCGTTAAAGTTAAATTGGCGGGTAAAGCAGGGATTGAATCACGCTTAAAAGACCTAAGTGATGTGCTTAAAATCCCTATGATCAAACGAATTGAATGTTTTGATATCTCACACACTTTTGGAGAAAGAACGGTCGCGTCCAATGTTGTTTTTACCCTTGAGGGCTTAACTAATAATCAATATCGGCGTTTTAATATCGAAGGGATTACAGGAGGAGACGATTATGCCGCAATGAAGCAAGCACTCACCCGCCGTTTTAGTAAATTAGAACCAAAAAACACTCCAGATATTTTATTGATTGATGGTGGTCGTAATCAACTTCAAATCGGCATTGATGTCATGGCTACCCTTGATATTCAACACATCATTTTGGTCGGTGTTGCTAAAGGCGAAGGTCGTAAATCAGGTCTAGAAACATTATGGGTGGCAGGTTCTGATGTCCCGTTGGTGATTGAAAATAATAGCCCTGCATTTCATCTGATTTTACAAATTAGAGATGAAGCGCATCGTTTTGCTATAGAAGGTCATAGAGCCCGTCGTGATAAAGCAAGACGACGCTCGTTGTTGGAAGATATCCCAGGTAATGGTGAGGCAAGATGCACGCATTGCTCGCGAATTTTGGGGGTTTGGTTGGTTTGAAAAAAGCATCAATCGAGGAATTAACAAAAGTATTAGGTATTTCACATGAACTGGCTAAATTAATTTTTGACGCACTCAAACAATTTGACCAAGGATAATTAACTATTATTGCCAAGATTGGGACTATTTATTAATACAGTATAAGATAAATATATTAAATATTTTATTAGTAAAAAAAATAAAATTCGCGATAAAATTGCTGCCGTCAAACCAGGGATCTTCAAAGGTGATGGTATAATCCATCATTAACCAGTTTTGTAAGCTGTAAAAAATAAATCTAGCCTATTCTCACGCGAATAAGCTGGATTAACAATAAGAAAAATATATATAAAAAAAATAACAGCATGTTTCCTTAATAAAACTTTACGATACAGTTTTTAGTTTTTTTTCATCCAACATTCTGATAAATATTAACTAATATAAACTATTCGAATGAATACGTCGCAGTAGCCATCCCTTAGTTAATATTTTAATTCTCATAACTTAACATGGATAATAAAATATGAAAATTACTTACATTAGGGCGTAAATACTGTTGTTAGAATGCGCCTATATTTTAAAGAATATATTACCTAATTAAGGATATTCATTGTATGAAAGTTAAAATTATTGATCGAAGATCTGTTTTACAAAAAATCACTGTCACGTCTATAAAAAGTAATCTCTCCAAGCTATTTGGTTTGCCATTTGCTGCATTCAACTACGATAAAATGTCGTATAAAAAAACCAAAATCAATGTCGTTCATTTTAGAAAAAATGAAGTCGTGTTCATTTTTCTTTATAACTAGATTCTCAATTATTATAGTGGATCCCGAATTTGAGACAATAATTTAAGCTATTCTTATTGTATAAAATGAGTTTCCCGAAGTTCCTAGTTTTTATTAACATTGAAATTAGCTTAAATGATTACCCCGCATTACATGCGCATTATCCATTGACTAAAAGGATCATTATGAAACTCTATTATTCTCCAGGTTCCTGCGCCTTAGCAGTACATATTATTTTAATTGAATCAGGGCTTACTTATGAAACTGAATCAGTTAATTTATGTCAGCAACCCGTACAAACAGCGAGTGGTATAGTGTTTAATACCATTAATCCAAAAGGCTATGTACCTGCATTAATTACAGATGCAGGACAGTTGTTAACAGAGTCTCAGGTTTTATTACAATATGTGGCCGATCAAGCAACTTCTAAAACGCTTATTCCTGTAGTGGGCACATGCGCGCGCTATCAAACTCAAGAGTGGCGGCCCTTTATTGCAACTGAAATTCATAAAGGTTTTGCACCACTTTGGAATCCAGCAGCAACGGATGAACAAAAAGAAGCAGCATGGACAAATCTAACCAAACGCATTGATTGGTTGAATCAAGAATTAGGCGATAAAGCCTATTTAATGGGTGATTTCAGTGTGGCTGACCCTTACTTATTCACTTGTTTAAATTGGGCAAATTATCATCAACGCTCTTTGGAATCTTGGACAAATGTCGTTGCCTTTATGGAAAGAGTACGCGCACGCCCCACAACACAACAAGCCCTGAAGGAAGAAGGTTTGATATAACGTTATTTTTCTAGAATAAATGACATTTTGGAAAAGTAAATAACATAAAAATAAACCGCATAACAAAAACTTATTGCCTCATATCCCCATAAGATTTTGAGATACTGCGAGGCGACAAGTAGGTGAGACCCGATGAACTTACAGATAGTAAGCAATTCGGGTGAGGATGCGCTGCCAACAAAGCAGAATATTCAAAGGTGATGGGGATGCAGGGGGAAATAGATTTTTAAATAACGCAGTGATATCACATTATCTGAATCTTATACTGGACGTGCGATAAGCGCATCCCGTTCTCCCATTAGGAGATCAATCGGGGGAATTTCAATAAGCGTGTAAGCATTTGGCAACTGTTTCATAACCGCACGCGCCGCAGATACCATAATCTGTGAGGTCAAAGCAGGGTTATTTATCTTCATATTAAACTCAAAATTTTGATTATGTGTGTCACCTGATACCCCCTTGTGTGTCATTTGTACACCATGCCCCCCATCTTTTAACTGATTAATATCATCCACAAATTTTACATGCGTTTCATCATGCTTAAAATAATCATCTGATTTTATTGCCTGTTCAATCACAGTATGATCTGCCAGTGAGTGGGCATGAACATACACAATACGTCGATGAATGCCTGTTCCAGTAGGAATCGTCATTGATAAAGCATCTAACACGCCATCAATTGCCTTGGCCGCAACAGAGTGCCCCATACTCATCCCATGACCAAAGTTTGTATAGGTAATGCCCTTTGGTGCCATGGCTAACATCAAGGCGCGTACAATAGAATCTGTACCAGGATCCCAACCTGCACTAATAATCGCACTGACTTGATGTGCTTTTGCAAAGGGTGCTAAGTGATTTTTTAGGTCGAGAATCTTCGAGTGGATATCAAAACTATCAATTGTATGAATACCCAAATTCAATAAATGCGAAGCCTGTGTTTTAATTTTTCGAGTCGGGGTACATAAAATAGCAACATCAACCTGATGTAAATCTTCAATCTGTGTCACCACTGTTTCATGCATTAATTCTTTCGGTATATGAGAAACAGAACGCCTGACAACGCCAACAAGCTCCATGTCCAAGGCCGATTTCACTGCATGTAAGGCATATTGCCCAATATTGCCATAACCAACAATTGCAACCCGAATTTTTTTCATTTTTTAAGCCCTCGACAAATAATCACTTTATTTTATGTACTCAATATAATCTGATTATAGCCTCGTGATCTTGCTTCTCCCAAGTAATAAAAATAAAGAAATTATATGAAGTTATATTTTGCTAGCAGTCTGTCCGACTTGTAATTTTGCCAAAAATATTATATAACTAATTGTAATATATGATAATAAAATTATTAAAAAGAACAAGCATGGCAATATCAATAAATATAGTTATATATTAGTACATATAGATATTAAAAATATCATATATACTTAATTAATCCGAAAAAATTATTTGCATTAATTTCAATATGTTACAAGTCGGACAGACTGCTAGTTTAGCAAGCAAAGCGGCTATCAAAAAAAAAGAGATTGTATTATTGACATACAATCTCTTTGGTTGTGGTACTGACTTTATGACAATGAAATTATTCTAAATCAACATTATGTGTACCAAACATCAAGGTAATAAAAAATCCTGCAATATACGATATTAATAAGCCTAAGGTATAAATCATCATCCCAAAATATGCAGTGGCGTGATTAGAAACCATCAAAGGAATACTCACTACACCTGAATACCCAAAAACAGTATTTAAACCAATTGAATGGCCGAGCCATGCCATTAAGCCAATAAAAAATCCCCCACAAGAGGCCCCTAAACATGCAGTAATAAAGGGCTTACCTCTGGGTAATGTCACACCATAAATTAAGGGTTCACCAACGCCTAAAATACCTGGCACTATCGCACCTTTAATCTGTGTCCGTAATACAGAATTTTTTTTGG
>JAGWCC010001733.1:0-14873 GCA_022651775.1 Drusus annulatus | reverse complement strand
AAAAGTTCTTCAAGCTGCCGCTAGAGTCCGCTATATCGCATTGAATCTTCATTGAATCATATTACAATATTATGTTGAACACTATATATTAATGTACTTAAAATTTACAATAGAAGTTTAATTTCTTGAACTTATTCAGTACGTAGGTGTAGGTATGCAAAACTTTTATTTTTCTATCTGCTACACATTTATGAGTTTTTCACAACAAAATAATGTATTGTAAAAAACTATTTACAATTAATGAATAACCATAATATTTTTTTCGTAACCTAACTTACTTTTTTAACTCTGTTGGGTGTTCACGGCGGTTCCCAAACCATCCGAGTAGACCCGGGACCGTCGATAATTTTTTTTCTATGAACCGGTTCCTTTTTTTGCCAAATTAAAATATTTGGTTCCAGTTCTTTTCGTTTTTAATATAAAAATCTTCTTCGTGGATCTTTTCTGGCACCAGGAACCGGTTCCAAAAGGAACTGGATAAATAACCAGTTCCTCACCGGTCACCGGTAACTGGAACCGCAGGTAGTCCCGAGTCCCGATCCTGATATCGACTAGAGATGTGCCGGATTTATTGTACTCAGTAAAAGTAATGGGTACATTTACGCCGTATTTTGTACTTGTGACAAATCCTGAAAATACCTAGGTACAAAATGTACTCATGACCTTTCACTCTCGCCTGCCTATTAGAACGTTGTATGAGGAAGGACAGAGGGAATACTTCGCTCCTCGCCCCTCGCTCCCCGCCCCTCGCCAACGCCGCCAGTCCTGCTGTCACAGTTACCAGTCCGCAGTCCGCAGTCCTCAGTCCCTATATAGGTATTAAATACCTGGTAATATTTTGTACCCATTGTACCTATTGTACTCATTGTACCTATTGTCCCCATTGTAACAAAAAGGACCTATTACAATGAAAAACTCTTAACCTTTCACTCTGGCCTATTAGAAAATAGTATGAGGAAGAAGGACAGAGCGAATACTTTTTCTGGCTATGCGTACATTACTACATTCACGCCGTTGGTTCCTAAGCAGGTTAATTATCAATTCGCTGATATTGGTACGACTTTACTAGGATTTTAGAATGGGTACATTACTACATTCACGCCGTTGGTTCCTAGGTAGGTTTATTGTCAATTCGCTGATATTGGTACGACTTTACTAGGATTTTAGAATGATGCAATAGGGCACGTATCTTTCTAACACAAAACATATTTTCGCCCGTATAGATAGAGAGATACAAGGATATTATATTTAAGAACGCGAATATTTAAACGGTGTTGATAATATTGTTTCGATATCACACACGTGTGATACTGTACTGTGATTGCATGATGTTTGCTTTAATAATAACGAATGCTGATTGACCTTATTATTAATATTATATTTTTATTATATACTTTAAAAACACGAATCTCCATCTCCAAACGTACTATTGAAATCTGTTAAATAACTGTACTTACTGTACCCATTACCCATCGTATACCAGTACCTAAAAGTACTCATAAGACCCATCTCTATCGTATACCCATACCCAGCTAGGGTGGAACAAGTTCCACCCTTTTCAAGATAAATATTTTAAACAAATACAGCAAAATTCGAAATGGTCCGCCTTAACGGTGTGCCAGTCATTGAAAATGGGAATGGTTTTATAAGAGTTTTACTTCGCTTTCTACGCGAACTGCGTACTGAAGTAGTACCATCTTGTGGCAAGACTTAAAACCATATTATTAATATATTCCTAGCGGGCTTTACACATACGGTTCGGAGTGTGCTTCTCTAGCGGCGATCCGAACCACGCGCAGAAAAGTCCCGCTTCAGACTGCGCTAGAGATGAGCCGGATTTATTGTACTCAGTAAAAGTAATGGGTACATTTACGCCGTATTTTGTACTTGTGACAAATCCTGAAAATACCTAGGTACAAAATGTACTCATGACCTTTCACTCTCGCCTGCCTATTAATTAGAACGTTGTATGAGGAAGGACAGAGCGAATACTTCGCTCCTCGCCCCTCGCTCCCCGCCCATCGCCCCCGCCGCCAGTCCTGCTGTCACAGTTACCAGTCCGCAGTCCGCAGTCCTTAGTCAGTAGTCCCTATGTAGGTATTAAATACCTGGTAATATTTTGTACCCATGGTACCTGTTGTAATCATTGTACCTATTGTCCCCATTGTAACAAAAAGGACCCATTACAATGAAATACCATTGACCTTTCACTCTGGCCTATTAGAAAGTAGTACGAGGAAGAAGGACAGAGCGCATACTTCTTCTGGCTATGGGTACTGAGTACATTACTACATTCACGTCGTTGGTTCCTAGTTTGGTTTATTATCAATTCGCTGATATTGGTACGACTTTACTAGGATTTTAGAATGGGTACATTACTACATTCACGCCGTTGGTTCCTAGGTAGGTTTATTGTCAATTCGCTGATATTGGTACGACTTTACTAGGATTTTAGAATGGGTACATTACTACATTCACGCCGTTGGTTCCTAGGTAGGTTGGTACCTCAGAGTAACAATATAAAGAGACCGTACTAATTTGTGACGAATCGTTGACAAACTCATAAAATATAGCTCTCTCTTTATGCTTGGTTCTATAAGCATATGAGAAAAAGAGACAAACAATTGTTGAAACCAATACACGATTTGGGGCGGGCTAAATGCCATATCTCCGTTATTTAATCTGCACAAACTTCACACACTTGTTGACTGTCAGGCGAACGGACTGTCAAAAGTACGTAAATAGTTAAGAACTTGAGTTATTTTTTGTGCAATATCTAGCAAAACATCATGGCCATATGTGCTATGCTTGGTTGCTTTAATCGAAGTACAAAAAGACCAAAAAAAAACAGTTTTCACACGTATGTACCATAAAAATCGTCTTTTTTAGTTTGATCTCAAATATTTAACATCCTTACCTACAAAACAACTAGTAACTTACACCAATATGTAATTAATCTTTGGACTATTCGTTCCAATATAATAAACTTCCGTTTGAAATGAGTTTTAATGGATTTGTAATATTTTTTAACTTAGAGATATATACGAGATGTCACATGAGAAACCATTAGAACGGGGAACTCCCTTTTCGTACGGCTTCTAAAAGTATCCCGGTCTCTTTCTTTCTCATGATACTAACGCTAAATTGTTGGCAAACAGATAAAGACAGAATAGTGTTTATCTCTTAGTTATCTTTACGATTTCGGTTGCCTCCCCAGATTCAGGGCTATGCCAAAATTGGAATATTTTTATAAATTTAATTATTTTTAGATTTCCAAAGGATGAAAAAAGGCGAGAAAAATAGATCCGTGCTACGAGAAGGCAAAATTGGACTCCTAAATACCATAGCACAATCTGCTCAGTCCATTTCCCAAGTAACCACTTCGACAAAACATTTGTAAAGATCCGTCTTAGGATTTCGCGGTGCCTCAATATGATTCCATAGTACCTCCGGCAATACAAAAGGTTTTTATGGTCAATTTTTTTCACATCTTTGACCAGTTTTGACACCACCATTAAATTTTTTGGTGCAAAACAAATGAATTTATAATACATCGATTACCATTTGTTTATTCAATGACTATACCAATACTTATAAGAATGAAATTTTCAGATAAAATCGAACCCAAAAAAACCCCTACCCCTCCGCCTGTGTCAGAACAGGCACTTACATTAAATGAAGAGATAGATGTTGTAAGCTTAGATGTTGTAAGTATAGCTTGTGTAATAAAAATACAAGTAAAGCCATAAAAACAAAATTAAAAAAAATAATTGTTGGGTTTATTATTTATAGGTTATGGAAAATGCAGATGGCCTTGGACCTGAGACATCCGACCCCGTACCCGAAACTCCACGAAAAATATTTTTACGTCGTATTTTAGATCGCCGGAATACGCGAATTGTTAAATTAAAGAGAAAAATCGGGACATTGCAAAAGTCGAAGCGGCGACAGTCGCGAAAAAATTGTAATTTAACAAAAATAATTCTGGACTTGGATAAAAAGGGCTTCGTTGAAAGTGAAGGTATTGAGATTTTATCATCAATGAACGGCCCCAACAAAGATTTTTTGAAACGGCAAATTTCTAAAGCAAGTGGACTTCCATTAACAAGAAAGTCCTCTACCGAACTAAGGGAATTTGCCATAACCTTACATTTTTACTCTCTCAGGGCATATTGTTATGTAAGGAGAACTTTTAACACATGCTTGCCTCATCCAAAAACACTTGCGAATTGGTATAAACAAGTTGACTGTGACCCCGGCTTTACACAAGAATCCTTTAATGCCATCAAACTCAAAGTTCAGTTGAGTGATGGTCCAATTCTTTGCTCTCTTGTTTTAGACGAGATGAGCATTCGTCAACAGCTGGAAAGAGTTGGTCAAGTTCAAATGGGGTATGTTAACTTTGGTAACAATTCAGAAGGAGATGAAATACCCCTTGCTCTTGAGATACTAACTTTTATGATAGTCTGTATCAACGGAGCATGGAAAATACCCGTTGGATATTTTCCGGTCAATGGATTGACGGGGGAACGAAAGAGCATGTTGGTTACCCAATGTGTCACATTGCTAAAGGAAAGCGGTATTCGGACAGTACTCGTATCTTTGACATTCGATGGTGCCTCTTCAAACGTTAATATGGCTAAAAAGTTGGCTTGTTCTTTTGAAGAGCACAATTTAAAACCATATTTTTATTTTGAAAATGAGATAATTGTCGTTTTTTTTGATCCATGTTATATGCTTAAATTAATCAGAAATACATTGGGAGATAAAAAAGAAAATTGTAGACAGTAACGAGGGGATAATTGACTGGGGATTTATAGACAAATTAAATGTTTTACAAGAAAATCAAGGGCTTCATTTAGGTAACAAGTTACGCAGAGCACGTGTAGATTATGTGCGACAAAAAATGAAGGTTCGATTGGCAGCCCAGTTGTTTAGTGATTCTGTAACTGATGCGATGGAATTTTGTACCCAAGAATTAAAGTTGCCGCAATTTTTCAATAGTGAACCAACAGTACTTAACATTAACAAATTGTTTGATATATTTAATTCCCGAAGCATTGCTTCACCAAAGTGGAAAAAACCTGTTTACCCTGGGAATCACTTAGAATTTTCTGCGTACCTTCGAAATAATAGTATTTATTTGTCAAATTTAAAGTTTCTAAACGGGGTTAAAATTGTCCAATCTAACAAGAAAACTGGATTTTTGGGTTTTAAAGTTTGTATAGAAAGTTTACAACTATTAATAAATACATATCTAATTTCTGAGTTCCCAATGTTAAAATTCATAACAATGTATGAATTTAATCAGGACCACATAGAATTATTTTTTGGGGCGATTCGATCCCACGGTGGTTTCAATAATAACCCAACGGTCAGCCAATTTAGATCCGCTTATAGAAAACTCCTCATCCATGCAGAAATCAATGATGCTAAAACCGGAAACTGCTTACGTTGCTTAGTATTTTGAACTGTAGCTCTAGAAATTCTGTAAATATTATTAATTGTTTCTCTCCTAAACTCAAATTATTCACCAATGACGAACTAAATAATACTGATGATGACGATGATATTCCTGAATTCATGTGTCCTGAATATGTATGTAAAAAACTGTGTCATTTACATCGGCGGATTTGTAGTCAGATATTTAAATAAAAAAATTGAGTGTGAGAAATGTCTTTCGGCTCTTTCAGAATTTAAGTCTCTTTTGGAAAATTCTTTAATTTTGCAAAAAAATCGGGGAAGGTTAGTTTATCCATCAGATGACGTAATTTTGATTTGTACAAACAGTGAACAGGTTTTTAGAGAAGCGCTTAGCCGATCTGGCGGTAAAATAATGAAAACTCAATTTTCATTAGACTATTTAGTAGGTAAAGTTTTAAAAAGACCAGTCGCCACTGGAGAACCACACTGTGCAACTAATAAGGGCAGTTGCTTCTAAGTATTTAGATATTAGGCTTCACTTCCTGGCGAAGTCAGCTGTGCAGCCGGCTACTCGGGTGAGACAGTATTTTAATAAATTGACATTGATTCTCAACCAATAGGTTAAATAAGGTTAAAACCTTAGAGTAACAATATCTAGAGACCTAACTTTGCGAAATTTTGTCCGCACTTTTTGACCAAGCAATGACCAAAGGGTGTGGCCTAAACTCGGAGTAAAATCACTAACAGGGTTGTCACAAATTAAGTAAATTAGGTATTTTGTTGTGAGTAGGTAGTTGTAAATCATTAAAAAGAATGAATGTTGTATATTTTTTTGTTTATTCAAATATACATTAATCAATAAGATTATTAAAATCTTATTTATAGATAAAAATATAAACGAATTAAATTATTAGTACAGAACATTTTATAATAAAAGTAAAATAAAAAAAATGTACGGTGATAACAGATGTTAAATCATTTTCTTAACCTTGGAGTAAGAATATATGGAGAGAGATCAATTTTTTTTTTACCTATATAAATTTGCGATAAATCACTTTCTCTGCGTTTTACGTCGTACACCATGAGAGAGAAAGAGACACAAAAAATTCACAAAACATGACACCGCTTTTAAGTATTGTAGGGATGTTTTCCGTCCCGCGTTATTTTTGTAGGGAAATTTCGAATGCAGATAATAATAACAGTGAACTTATATAGCACAGTTTTGTGATATTTCACGTCAAGTGCGCTTCATACTTAATTAATTAAGCTAATAATTCTAACTAACAAAGAGAAAAATAATATATAATATGTATACAAAATTAAAACTATCTAGATGCATATCGTTATCATAAATCATCAGAGAACAGGTTCAGAAATGGGTACAATAGTGCATGTGCACATCAATAGATTTTAAAAAAACAATTAACTAGAAGCTAAGGGTATAAAAATCCAGATGAAACGTATGAATTCATATTAACATATTTGTTAAATCAAAGAAAAAAGAAATTAGATTTTTTCTCGTCTTTTTTCATCCTTTGAAATCTAAAAATAATTAAATAAATAATAATATTCCAATTTTGGCATAGCCCTGAATCTGGGGACGTAACCGAAATTATAAATATAACTAAGAGATAAACACTATTCTGTCTTTATCTGTTTGCCAACAATTTAGCGTTAGTATCATGAGAAAGAAAGAGACCGGGATACTTTCAGAAGCCGTACAATATGGGGATTCCCCTTGTAATGGTTTCTTATGTGACAGCTAGTAAATATCTCTAAGTTAAAAAATATTACGAATCCACTAAAACTCATTTTAAACGGAAGTTTAACTAAAAAGACGATTTTTATGGTACATACGTGTGAAAACTGTTTGTTTTTGGTCCTTTTGTACTTCGATTGAAGCAACCAAGTATAGCACATATGGCCATGATGTTTTACTAGATATCGGACAAAAAATAACTCAAGTTTTTAACTATTTACGCACTTTTGACAGTCCGTTCGCCTGACACTCCAAACGTGAATGAAGTTCGTACAGATCAAATATCGCGGACATGGTATTTAGCCCGCCCCAAATCGTGTATTGGTTTCAACAATTGTTTGTCTCTTTTTCTCATATGCGTATAGAACCGAGCATAAAGAGAGAGCTATATTTTGCGAGTTTGTCAACGATTTGTCACAAATTAGTACGGTCTCTTTATATTGTTACTCTGAGGTTAAAACCTTAGAGAATTGTACATAGAGACCTACCTATCCAGTTTTTACCACTTTTGCCTCGATTGGTAGAGACGTTAATTCTGGATAGAGTAGAGGTTAGTTAGATAGTTTTTATGTTACATATCTATTTTCTTACTGATTATGAAACAATATTAGCTTATTGAAATGTTGACTTACTCTAGTGACAGGTTAAACAGCCGACTTAGCCAAGAAGTAAAGTCTGATATCAAAATATTTAAAAGCAACTGCCGTTATGAGGTGAACAGTGTGATTCTCCAGAGGTGACTGGCCTAACATGTGAGAAAGTAAAATTTCAAAACACTCTATACTATAAATGAACACTTTAGTAATTAAATGTTCTAAAGAAAATTAATGATTCATTATATTTCCTCTACTTCGGTTAAGAGCTTCTCTAAAAACGCGTTTACTCAATGTGAAAATTGGAATGACATCATTTGATGGGTACGACAAGCCTCCCCGATCTTTTTGACCAGTGAGGGAAAGTTGCAAAAGACATCTTAAAGCCGGAAAGAGCTGACAGGCATTTTTCACGTTTAATTCTTTTATTCAGATGTCGGACCGCAAATCCAGCGATGCAGATAATACATCATTTTACATAATAACACATTCTTCAGGAATATCGTCATCAGCTTCCCCAGAACTCAATTCGCCATCGGACAATAAAAGTATTTTGGTGGATGAAGAATTTTTAATATTTACAGATTTTCTGGAGCTACAGTTCAAAATATTAATTTGATCCAATGGTTAGCAGTTTTCGGTTCCAGCATCTTTGATTTCGGCATGGATTAAAAGTTTTTTGTGTGCAGATCTAAATTTCCTGACAGTTGGGTTATTATTGAAGCCTCCGTGAGACCAAATCGCTCCAAAGAACAATTCGATGTAATCTTGATTAAATTTGTACATAGTTATAAATTTTAACTTTGGAAGATCTGAGATTAAATAGTTTTCAATCAATATTTGTAAACTTTCTATGGAAATTTGAAATCCTGGAAATCCAGTTTTTTTTAGACTGAATAATTTTTACACCACTAAAAAATTTCAAAATAGACAAATATATGTTTACATTAATAGGAAACACAGAAAATTATTAATGATTCCCCAGATATACTGACCTTTTCCATTTTGGTGAGGAAATGCTTCTAGAATTGAATATGTCAAACAATTTATTAATACATCTGATAAATAGTATTGTTGGCTCACTATTGAGAAATTGCGGCAGTTTTAGTTGTTTGACACAAAATTCTATGACATCAGCTTCAGAATCGCTAAACAACTGTGCCGCCAGTTGAGCCTTCATTTTGTGTCGCACATATTCTATGTGATGTGCGTAATTTGTTGCCTAAATGAAAACCCTCAGTTTCTTGTAAAACGTTTAATTTTTTTATAAATCCCCAATCAATAACCCCATCATTACTTTCAAAGATTTGCTTTTTGTTCCCCAAAGTGTTTCTTATTAGTTTAAACATTTGACAAGGGTAAAAAAAACTACAATTGTTTCAGTTTGAAATGAAAAATAAGGCTTTAAATTGCCCAAGAAAAAGAACAACCCAACATTTAAGTCATTGTTAGATGTGCCCCATCGAATGTCAAAGATACTGTCCGAATTCTGCAGTCCTTTAGTAGAGACAGACATTGAGTAACCGACATGCCCTTCTGTTCACTTGTCAAGCCGCCAATGGAAAAATGTCCAACGGGTATTTTCCATGACCCATAACACATACTATCATGAAAGTAAGTATTTCACGAGCGAGGGGTATTTCATATCCTTCTAAATTAGTTCCAAAATTAATATATCCCATTTCGACTTGACTAAGTCTTTCTAATTGTTTGCGGATGCTCATTTCATCCATAAGTGAGTAAAGAACCGGACCATCGCTTTGCTTAACTTCAAGTTTGATGGCAAAAAAAGATTCTTGTGAAAATCCGGGCTCACAATTAATTTGTTTGTACCAATTAGAAAGAGTTTTGGGATGAGGCTGGCATGTATCAAATGTCTTTCTCATATAATTGTATGCCTTGGGAGAATAAAAGTTAGTTCGGGAAAGTACTGCCTAGTTACAGAAAGTCCGCTGGCTTTGCAAATTTGACGTTCTAAAAATTCTCCGTTGGGCCCACTAATGGACGATAATATTTGGATACCTTCACTTTGAACATTGCCCCGTTTTTCTAGGTCCTGTATTATATAATTTAAAGATGTGATTTTTCGTAAACGTCGACGATTTGATTGTTGTAATGCGGAGATTTTTTTTTCTAGTTTCAAAATTCGCGTATTACGTTAAAGTATTATATTTTTTAAGACTACCTTTTTTGGAGTATCTACGATTGGTGCAACTACAGAATTCTCGGGCGTTACAGATCTAACATCAAATTCCAATCTAATTTATTTTTCTTTGATTTAACAAATATGTTAATATGAATTCATACGTTTCATCTGGATTTTTATACCCTTAGCTTCTGGTTAATTTTTTTTTTTTAATCTATTGATGTGCACATGCACTATTGTACCCATTTCTGAACCTGTTCTCTGATGATTTATGATAACGATCATGCATTTAGATAGTTTTAATTTTGTATACATATTATATATTATTTTCTCCTTGTTAGTTAGAATTATTAGCTTAATTAATTAAGTATGAAGCGCACTTGACGTGAAATATCACAAAACTGTGCTATATAAGTTCACTGTTATTATTATCTGCATTCGAAATTTCCTTACAAAATAACGCGGGACGGAAAACATCCCTACAATACTTAAAAGCGGTGTCATGTTTTGTGAATTTTTTGTGTCTCTTTTCTCTCATGGTGTACGACGTAAAAAACGCAGAGAAAGTGATTTATCGCAAATTTAAATAGGTAAAAAAAAATTGATCTCTCTCCATATATTCTTACTCCAAGGTTAAGAAAATGATTTAACATCTGTTATCACCGTACATTTTTTTTATTTTACTTTTGTTTGTAAACTATTTTGTTGATGGAACTGAAGTTCATTTTATAATATGTATTATAAAATGTTCTGTACTAATAATTTAATTCGTTTATATTTTTATCTATAAATAACATTTTAAAAATCTTATTGATTAATGTATCTTTGAATAAACGAAAGAATATACAACATTCATTCTTTTTAATGATTTACAACTACCTACTCACAGCAAAATACCTAATTTACTTAATTTGTGACAACCCTGTTGGTGATATAGGCCACACACCCTTTGGTCATTGCTTGGTCAAAAAGTAGCGACAAAATTTCGCAAAGTTAGGTCTCTATATATTGTTACTCTAAGGTTGGTACGACTTTACTAGGATTTTAGAATGATGCAATAGTGCACGTATCTTCCTAACACAAAACATATTTTCGTCCGTATAGATAGAGAGATACAATATATTATTTTTATTTTATTCTTTATTCTTATTAAGAAATATATAATATTTAAGAACGCGAATATTTAAACGGTGTTAATAATATTGTTTCGATATCACACATGTGTGATTGCATGATGTTTGCCTTAATAATAACGAATGCTGATTGACCTTATTGTTAATATTATATTTTCATTATATACTTTAAAAATACGAATCTCCAAACGTGCTATTAAAATACTCGGTGGTAATTTTTACTGCTTTTTGGGTTATATTAATCCACGAATAGACTATTTTACCATAATGTAAATCGAATGCAACCCCTCCCCCTTTTCATTAATTCATATCTGACAGTATTTTGTACCCAGTATTTTTACCAGGCATTTTTTTGTACCTGTACCCAATGTACCCATCGTAGTATCGTGTATCGTACCCACACCCAGTACCTTGAAGTAACAATATATGGAGGGATAGCTAATTATTTTTACCCAACCTACACAAACTTGCGAAAAAACACTTTCTCCGGGTTTTTACATCGTACACTATAAGAGAGAAAGAGACAACAAATTTAATTCCCCGCTTTTACGTAGTGACGCAATGATCTTAAGCTACTGGGCAACCGCGGGACTCCGCCCACATTTTTTATTATGGCACTAAACTTGACACAACTAAACGGTTTATTTGCTTATATGCTATATTTTTATTGCTAAAAATACTGTGAAAAAGTGGCTATACGAATAAACAAAAACATTATGTCGACATGTGCTGTGAATGGATATACAAATACCGTAGCCCCAGTCTTAGCCACGCCCTTTTCCAACCGAGTCAGTTACTTCAAGGCAAAAGCTAGTAAAAACTGACTACAGATCGATATACAGCTATACCTCTTGTATATTATTGCTCTAAGCCCAGTACTCGGAGTAATAATTTAATGGAGGGATAGCTAATTTGTTTTACCCAACCCATCCTAAATAATAATAAATTACTTTCTCCCTGTTTTTACGTCATACACCATGAGAGAAAAAGAGACAACACATTTTTTTGACGGCTTGAACGTAGGGTAAGGATGTTCTAAGATTATCGTTCCCGCCTACATTCAATACGTCGCAATTTATGTCAAAGTTGTCGGTTTGACGTTAAATTTAAATCTATTGTTTTTGGTTACTATAAGGTTGATTAATACGGTGGAAAAGAGGTTTTGCAAATAAACAAAACATCATGTCTATATGCTCTGTGAATTCATGTAAAAATACATCAAAAAATGGTATTAAAAGCATAACTTTTCACAGGTAAGCCCGTAGTGTTTTATATTTTTTGACATCGCGTTTGAATTATCGTATCATTGAGTACATAAATACTATAAACGTCCATTATTATCTAAGCACACGTTATGCTATTCGTTTTGTTAAATGTGTTGACTATATAAATCATTTAATATTGTTTCTGTTGTGGTTTTGTTATGCGAACGCTTTTTGAGGTTATGTCGTATATTTACATTGAAAAACATACAGTGAAAAAGTGGTTATACAAATAAACCAAGCATTACGTCGACATGTCTTATGAATGCATGTATAAATACATCAAAAATCAGTTAAACACATTACTTTTCACACGTAAATCAGTAGTTTATATTATATTTATGACAGCGCGTTACTATCGTGGTTATCGAATTATCAAGTACCTATATAAGTATATATGTACATTATATTAACTATAAACTTTCACTCTTATTTAAGCAAACGTTATGTTATACGTTTTGTATTTGTAAATCATTTAAATGGTGTTTTTTGGTATCGTTTTGTTTGTTTGTTTACAAATTATATCAAAATGGCCGGATCCCAGATTTGTAGGCGAGAACAATTCGGCTACACAAAAAACAACCGTATTCTTAAATATATATTTGTCTCTTTCTATCTACTTACACGGGCGGGAATATGTGTGTGTCAGAGAGAGACCCATATCTTGCTTTGACGTTTTTTGTACAATATTTGTATGTTTTAAGGGCTGTGATAAACGTTTTTTTTATTAACTATTTTTTAAGATTCCCAAAAGATGAGATAAGGCGACAACTTTGATTCGTGCAATAGAGCGGGGAGATTGATTCCCAAGTTCCACAGTACTGTCTGTTTAGAACATTTTTCAAATGAAGATTTTAACCGGACAAAAACTTGTTTTTTTAATAATTTAAAAATAATAATAATTATTGTTTAAATAAAATGTAAAAAACCTAAAAAAAAAAAAAAAAACTATCTTCCTAACCATTTTTATCAATCTCATACTTCCTTGAAAATTATTAATATTTTTTCTATATTTGGGATTAGGCCTTCGGAAAATAATTAAATAATACTACAGAAATCTTAGAGGTAATTACCACACTTTTTGTATTCATGTAAAATTTACAACTTTGATCACTTACGTAATATTCTCTTGTCTCAAAACATTAATACTTTAAAGATATAAATTTATGGATCTGTGTGTATTTAGTAATTTTCCGATGGGAAACCTGCCAAAAACGAGTGGTTGAACGGTGATGAAATTCTGTATGATATCACCGACATACGATTAAATATGATATAAAAAGAAGTTTTTTAATGTATTCTATCAAATACTTAATGTAATTTAAAAAAGAGGTAAATAAAAGTTCTGTCATCCAGTTTACAAAACTTCACCATTGGTAAAAGCTATACCTCATGGGTCCACGTGGAAAATAGCGATGATTCAATAATATAATTGTTATGCTTCATGTATTCACTTTTTATTTCAAATTCAAGATCAAGCTAATTAAAATGATTTGTGGCAACCCTAATGTACTAAAACGTTTGTAAAAAAGGTGTGGCTATGAAATCCCTAGCCGCGCCTTTTTAGAGAAGTCAGTTAAAATTCTTACAATACTGACTTCACTTGCCTTGGCTTGGGCTACCTCTGTATCTCTGTGGCCCAGTACCTAAAAGTACTCATGAGGCCCATCTCTAACTTAATCATTTCTACATTCCTAATTCCTAGACTTTTTACTTTAATAATATATCAAAAAGTTTGTATTGTTTGTAACGACTGCTCAGAAAGCGACGGTTCTAAAACCGTCCGAGTAAACTCGGACGGCGAACGATCATCGATGGCCAAGAGTCTGCCCTGCGGCTAACTCAAAACCTGCCTCACGCTCAAGGAACCGCGCCACTTCTCCTCATCACGGGGTGTAACTCTGGTAGAGTGTACACGTTACGAGGGAGGAAGTACTACAGAAATGATCCTGTGAAGTACAGTCCTACAGAAATAGTGCAGCACAAACTATATATAAACCCGTTGAATGCGACCGTTTGTGATCTGAAAACGATGGTGGCGCCATCTAAGAGGAAAACGAAAATATAAATTATGAATAACAATAATAATAATAAAAAAAATACGTCCAAATGCTTGAAGGAACAATATATGGAGGGATAGCTAATTTGTTTTACCCAACCCATCCGAAATTGTAATAAATCACTTTTTCCGAGTTTTTACATCGTACACCATGAGAGAGAAAGAGACAATAAATTTCTTGGAGCGCTTCTATATACTGTCGTAATGATCTTAAGCTGGTTATTTTCGCTGGTTAACGGCGGGACTCCGCCCACATTTTTTATTTTGCCACTAAACTTGACACAACTAAACGGTTTTTTAGGTTAGATGCTATATTTTTGTTGATAAAAATACCGTGAAAAAGTGGCTATACGAATTCACAAAAACATTATGTCGAAATGTGATATGAATGGATGTATAAATACCGTTGCCTTAGTCTTAGCCACGCCCATTTGCGTCGAGTCATGTTAAAATCATCAAAAACAAGTCCAAAACTTACATTAATATTTGACTGTATT
>JAGWCC010001732.1:0-15478 GCA_022651775.1 Drusus annulatus | reverse complement strand
AGATGATTTCCCTCGGTTCCCTATATCGTATACATATGAAATAAAGGATATAATATAATATAATAATAAAGGAGCAAACCCGGATCTTGAAGAGACCCAACAAGATATGTAGCGGCAGATATACATTTTGGGTACAGCGAGGATTTCTTCATGCATAAGCTTAGCCTGCTATCACAAGAGTGGATTTTAATGTGTTCATTCTTCTGGACCAGTCCGAGGCCTTTTATAAATATTTGAATTGTTTATGAAAGCGAAGAATTTATAATTTTAAATAAAATATATCTATTCATACGAGGTTTATTGTGAATATTACCAATTATGGCTTTGCGCTTTTATAAAGGGTGGAATTTTAACACGGACAGCACCTTCTCTTCGGAAAATCCTGTAAACAAGGCGTGCTAAGCTTTTTTATATGAAGGTATGAATTTGCATGAAAGTGGATTTCAGAACAGATGAGATTGACAATGACTGTTATCAAACAAACTTCACTAAGGAGACCTTTAGTAACGTATTATTTACTATCAATAATAGTTTCCGAACACTTTCATTGCCCTGGCAAAATTGTTAAACTGACGGGCCATTTTTGAAGTTTCATAAAAATGTCTGCACTTAAACACGTTCAGAAAGTTTGACACCTTTATGGCGTATAAATGATATTTGACTCTATTATTGAAATATTTATAACTTAACGGCGAAACATAAATTGTTAGCCGCTTGTGCTTTAGTCGAAATATGTTGTACAATTTTGCTTCCTCTCACTCTGAATAATATCCACACTCATTTAAGATTGTCGTATTATAGAAACATTTGCCTGGAGTCTAGATAAATTTTCGTTCACACCTCGCATTCACAGACAAGAATCTATGCATAATTATAAATCGTGAATTTAAAATCACTTGTAAAGATAATATAATACTATTTTGCTAACCATTTATTTTTTAAATCTATCTGCGAGACAGATCATATCAACGTATCTAATGAGAAAAGGTAAAACGGTTTAAAGGCTTATGATTGAAATATAAAACAATAGATATGGTTACTATTATACATACGATACACGCAAATACGATATGTACAAATCTCTCTGTAAGGAACTTAAAAACAGAACTGTGATTGTTACTCAATAGATACAAAATCCTTCTGCTTATTGAGTCAATTTTTTTATCATCTTATATTACATGTATATACGAAATAATTTAATATTAATATACTTGTCTTATGTATACAATTTATATACCTTTAGAAGAAACTTTAAATATTAGCCTACGTGTCTGCAACTATTCTAGCAGATTCATGTTTCTAAAGCTCGGTCTTCTCAAGTGATCAACAGACGACCATTTGTAAATAACAATAGAAACTTTAGTAAACAAATCGCGGTGTGGGGGTTAGTAGCCACGTGGGTGAGAAAACTTGTTTTAGCGGTAGCATAAATATTTTATTCACCATTTTATATTCTTTAGCAACAATAAAATAAACCGTTTATAATATATTCCGATAAGTTAACACTGAATTTAACAACTTGTTTGATCTGTGACACTGAAGTCCGCGAACTAAAAAAAAGAACATTGCTCGGGTAGTGTCGTAATAGACGCGAAAGCTTCGGAAGAATTCGGAAAAATTATTGGCCGTTCTCCTTGCGTATTCCCCCCCTCCACTCCCCCCCCCCCTCGACCTTTCCTATCTTGATTTGTGTTTGGCCAGTTTCCGCGCGACAACCTTTGGTCGTGAAGATTTGAAGACTGTAAGTCTATAAATCTGGGTCTACCGATTATTAAAAAATGTTAAATATTGGTTATTCTAATGTACTCGTATACTGGCCAGCACCTTAATTTTAAAAGTATCTGATTAATGATATTTTACTACTATCACTAACTATTCTTGGGAAAATGGCATTCCTTTCATCTCTATCAAGATATGATTTTGTTTACAAAAATAAAATGTACTAATTAAGTTCAATTAATATTTTAATTAACTTATTTTTATTGCGATATTAAAATAGTCATCATTATATTTATGAAAATTATGTACCTCTAATGCTATTTTTTGATTTTGGCACCTCCCCAATGTCAAATTTTATTAAAAATAAAATATAGTTTGGGTAAAAGGGAAAATTGATATGAGTGAACCTATTACAAAACCGACTGCGATTCAAAATTCTTACTGAGGTTCAACATTTAAAGCCATATTTAAATATAGCAGAAAAATCAAACACAATTTTAGTATATAAATATCTTAACCCTAATACTAAAGAATATGTGAAGAAGCTCAGTACAGAGCTGACGTCATCTTGGATGCAGCAAATATTAGAAGCTCCCACTTCGAAAAGATATTTCCGGGAAAATATTACGAAAATACTTCCAAAGAGTGCTGCAGATTTATCAGAAGTAGACGAGATTGACATTATGTCTAAAGAGAAAATTAATGCACTTACTGCCCTTAAAAAAAACGAAGATTTTTAAAGAAAGTGCATATTGAGTGCAATAAATCTATGTACGGAGAACATAAAAGGTACATGTCATCAGATGTACGGTTTTTATTAGTTATTTTTTAAATTACCTTTTATTTACAAATTAGGTAACATATAAATGTATAATTTTGGATCCTAAGGGGAAATTCCGACTTAATTATTTTTGTTAATTTTGATGAAAGTCAAAAATTTTTTAAATATTTTTTTATAAATAAATGTTTAAGCTTTGTATATTACCTACATAAGAATATTTAAAGTTACCATAAGTAATGAGAATATAATATCTTGCGTGCCTCGGACGTCCGATACTTAAAAATATGATAAGCTTTCAATGGTTAAGTAGGTATAGACAACGAAGTACGCCGCCACTGGTGCAGATAGATTTTAAAGTTTATTTGCCTAATCTAATTAATTTTTGATAAACTTCATGTAACAAAAATCCTTTGGAAGATTACACCATTTTCAACCCTTAACACAAATTTTTACTAGCGAAGTAAAAAGTTTGCTTCATTATTTTGTTTGGTTTTTACACCACACACGAAACCCATTTCCCAGAGTCAGTTGGAATGTTGACAACCCCGATTGAAGTGTTGTGAGGCGGAAGGAGATGGGGAGGGAAAGGAGAATGTACCTGGCTATTAGATATATTTAAATTATTGAATTGAACCCCCTATTTAATGTTTTTTTTTATTGCTATTTTTACTAGGTCTGAGAACCTTCACTTCTGAGGGACTATATTAGATATCGTAGTGAATGTTGAGTCGAACACAGTACTTACACAGATGAATTGCTTGTATACAGCATGTTTCAAATATGTGATTCAACTTCAGAAAAGAAAATTCCAGCAAAATTTCAAAATATTTCATTTAAACCTACTGAAAAGAACACACCGCAAAACTTTTTGGAATGACTGAAAACTTTTCTAACATTAAAATTCGATGATCATATTCACTTGTTGTCCCTTTCTTGCTAATAAAATTAAGTAGGCACAAGGACAACATGCTGTTTCTTAGTGATGTTTGACAGGGGCCTCACTGTCAGAAGTGTACATATGTACTAATATATATTGATGTTCGGGGCAGTTCTAATTACACAACCTATAAACACAAATAAAGAAATTTTGGGAGTCTTCTCACTAGGGCGATACTGAGTACCTTCCATTCTGGAAACGGAAGGAAGTTCATGTGAACTGTTTTATTTTTGTTTTATAAATATAATTTTATTTGCTACCATACGTTGGCTGGAGATAATCAAAATAATTGATTTATGCGAATAGTGCTCCAGGGCCCATTGAGACCGATGTGCCTCTTTAGTGATCAGCTTTCAACATTAGTTTACAACACTATTCACATACAAACATTCTTCATGGAATAATATTTTCATAAATACTAACCGATTCTTCATAAAAATAACAATCAACATAAGAACACCATACAACAAATAAGTCAGGGTCAGTTCAATTTATACGCCAGAGGAAAAAGAGATTCACACTTCAAAGAATAATTGAAATCTAAAAATAATGACACCAAATGAAGTGTGTTTCAAGGGAAAAAAGTGTTTGTTATTTTAGTATAAGCAATAACAAAGATCTACATCACTCGTAAGGTTGAAGGAACACTCGTTAATTAAGTGATAAGTAATAAGTGGCGTGTAGCATTCCGTTTCAATGTATGTATACGAGTACATACAAATTGTGTGTTGCAGGCCATAATGTGACAAATTAAATTATGATATTATCTATAAAATAAAACTTGTTAAGTGTCAGGCACATAATTTATTTGCAAAAATAGTACAACAATAAAAAAGTACAAAATAAACATTTCACCAAGTGGACATTCCAAAAGTTCTTAAGGGTGCAAGTCATTCTGTATTTTTTTTTTACTACATTGCTTTGATTGTCTTACCCGACTAAAGAAATTAATCATAAAGCAATGTCCTCAAATTGCATACTAAAACAGGCAGTGCCAGTTAATAATGGCTTTTGATAAGAAATTCGATATTTTCTCTACCATGTGTTTGCAGACATTATAAAAATTTGCAGAATTATAATACATAATTTATCACCGTAAAAAGGGCGATTCTACTAAACCCGGAGTTTAGGAATTCATCCGGAATCTTGACTACAGGTTGCATTTTAAAATTTGTATTTTTCTAGTGAAAATTGTTGGGCGCTATCTTTTGCCAATGGCATAGAAGATCATTCTGTGAATTTTAGTTACACAAAAATACATTCTACCAAGATGCCAATCAATATCATTATTTAATCAGCATTTACTTATCTTAAACACAATGTATACTAACATCTATTTTCACTAAAACATGAAACAGAGTATGAGGGCAGCATGTTTCATTGTTCTCACCGTATATGGTCAAATCTCATCAGAACTAAAGCGAGACAATACTCGTACCTTTAAGTTTATCAAGTAATGACTGACTCTTTTTATTATTTCAAATATATACGAGAACTGTAAAATAGGTAAACCTTCCTACTTATATAAATATATTTGTTTTTGGATATCAGATATTGTGACTATCCATAAGGCCAAGTAATATGAGCTTTAACAGCAATAATTATTAAGAGGTAGTTTAAACATTTCTTTGAATAATTACTTATAAATACACTCAAAACAAAGTATGTGGCACCAGGGGGGTGCAGTCCATAGAATCTGTAAAGCCGTGCATGCCTCAATAAAAGAAAAATAATTTACATGAAAAAAAATATTTTCAAAAAGCATATTTGAAAAAAATCCACTGTTTTCACAAATTTATCTCCTACTTTTCTCGGAGCATGCACAGCTTTACAGACTCTGTGACTGCACACCTCCCTGGTAGTAACGCATTTGCTATCGCACCTCCTAAAGACTTAATACATAAGAGCTAATCGACAAATTGTTATACAACT
This sequence comes from Drusus annulatus, assembly GCA_022651775.1. Classification (NCBI taxonomy): domain Eukaryota; kingdom Metazoa; phylum Arthropoda; class Insecta; order Trichoptera; family Limnephilidae; genus Drusus; species Drusus annulatus. Next base: position 10,109 of record JAGWCC010001732.1, on the reverse strand, counting down.
AAAAAGATAATCTCAAATATTAGTTAATTACAATAATTTATTAAACAAAGCCCCCTAAAACCACATACACTTTTTGTAAGGTGTAAATTCAAACATTTTTATAGTTCAATATTTTTAACCAATACTTGAAATATGGGATCATTTGTCACTGAATTAATGAAATGTAAGGCTATTCCAATGGAATTCACTATTTTCACTGTCAATATGTACATTAGTGTTAGGATTGTTTGCCACCTTACAAAACATTTATATTACCGTCATAACAGATATTGCTCTGGATATAAAAGTTTCTAGGACTCATAATTTCTCAGTAGAGAAAAGCTACCACATAATTTAATCTTATAAATAAAAATTACTATAATATGTCAATACGGCAGTTGGGCATTTCAGGAATTATTAAAACATAATTTCACACATGAGAACAGAACAAGAATGAGATACATATTTAAAAACATTAAATTACAGGAATGTACACATGAAATAAAAAAGGGTTTTTACTAGAGGTGTGAAGTGACTTTACTGGTTATAACAATTTTCCAAAACATATGTTTTAAGATATTTAGAAATTAAATAATAATTTAATTTTTAGAATTTTTAATGATAAACACTTGTCTTTTTCCATTCAAAAAGCGCTGTTAAAAAATTAGGAACCAAAGACTTTTTTGGTCTAAAAAGTGTGAAAGTCGGAAATTAGTCATGGCACACCTCTGGTATTAACATAATCTCTTTGTAGCAGAACTTTTAAAAGGTTAATAAGTTGAAGGGAGCTAGCAATTGATTCTAATAAAATAAATTAACATTATTTTTTAACAAACTCACAATCATTGATTACTTCATTTTAGTGTCACTGGGTAAGAAACGTAAAAAAACTTTATTTATCACTTGCATGTACTTAGGTAAATAAAAGAGAGCAGCCATGTGATTTATATTAATACAAAGAAATAAATCAGAAAAATCCATAGTAGTTTGATGAAAAAATAAATAAAAACAGAATTTTCATAGTTGCCGATGTTATAAAATATTATGTAAATACATTTATGTAATTACATAATATATCATATTAGATGCATTTTTTTGCAAAATTAATAAAAAAAACTATAGGTCAATATTTTTAAATAACATATAGGTACTCTACCTACAGCCTACAGCCTACACCCTACAGTTGGAAGATGTCTTTTTATAATTATAAGCGATGGAATTAAATTATTATATCTCAAAAGATGAAAAGCTGCTGAACTAGATGAGGTAAGGCCTGAAATTTTAAAAGCTCTAGGCGATCTAGTTCTCAGGTGGTTAATGGAAGTTTTTTCTGAAGCGTTGAGAACAGGAGAGGCCCCTAAAGCCTGAAGGAGAGGAATTAGAATTCCAATATTTTTAAAAAAGGGGACCAGAAAGTAAAATCAAACTACTGGGGTATCAAATCTTAGTCGACCAGGAAAACTCTACACCAGAATCTTGAAAAGGTGTCGCAGAGATTATTAGCACAGGATACAACAGTGCGGCTTTAGATCAGGTTGAGGCACCACTGACCAGCTGTCACACTACAATTGAGGGGCTTAGAAGCAAAGGCAGCAATCTCCTTCATTTTAAATTATTTCTTGGAAAGTTGATTTAACGTTTAATGCACTTTTCTTTTGTGAATATGTTGATAAATTTAGAGATAATTGTTTCAAATTGTTCCTAGTTTAATGTGCACTAATATTTTTGTACACTTCATTCTCCATTTCTTTATAATAATCATTCAAAAGTTGACAATGCTACAGAACCGTTTTTGGAGATTGCTGCCTTTGCTTCTAAGCCCCTCAATTGACCATTCAGAAATGTTTGAATACTGCGGGACAATATATAGAGCAGGCATATGATCTAGTATTCTGCCAGCTGCTGTAGGTGGTGCTTAAAAATATGAAGTTGAAGGTAAACTGCTAAAAGGTATAGCATTCCTGTATGAAGAAAGTAGCAGAAGTGTCTGAATTAAAGGTAAGATTTCGAAAGAATTTGTAGTGAAAATTGGCCTCAGACAAGGATGCACTTTCTTGTCAATCCTTTTCACTATCTTCATGGACCAAATCAGCCTGAATAGCCAAACGCCGGATGCAGGAATAGTTGGCGATACACCAATTAGCTCGTTATTATTTTCTGATATCGATATGCAAATTTTTAAGAGTTACAAAATGGGATCGAATAATAAGCTTAACGATTCGAGACGGCTACTCTTAATAGAAATGTTGTAATTGAGGTGGCATGGTCACATACCGAGAATCCCAGAAGACCGAATTTCACTTTAAAATACTGAGTGCTGTTCCAGACGGAAGATGTCCAGTGGGCCAGCAGCGGAATTTGGTGTGGCTTTGTTTTACAAAGAAACTCATATATTGCCACTGCAGGAACAAACGATTAACTATTTGGATTGAAACTATGTGAGTTTCAAAAACAAATTATTAGGTAAAACCATTATATATATATTTATATATATATAGATATGAAAAACAAATATTTTTGTTTTTGCGGAGTTAGGAATATAATATAGCAGAAAAGAATATTTGAATAAAGATTATAACTCCACAAGAGAAATCCATAGTTCACTAGGTCTCCTATATCTATATGAGATCTTAAGACTTAATATAACTATTTAAGCTTTTATGAAACAACATCCTGTCATTTTCATAGCAAACGCTTTGTTTACATAGATAGTAAAGGAATGTTTTCATTTATCACAAAGTTTGTTTTTAGTAAAACAAAACAACTTAAAACATTTTATAAAAATAAATTATTATTAATATAGGTACCTTTACTTTACACCACTGGTTGCCTGAATGTCTACATTTTGTACCAATAAAAATATGTTTAGAGAATTATTGCCAGCAAATATTTTAACAAATATAAATTTGCATATTGTTGCCGGTTTGCCAAAACAATGTATTTAACCGAAATATGCATTTATTTCGTTAAAATGCACATTATAGTACAAATTATTAGTACTCTCGCTTATGTGTAAACATTATATGTGAATGGGTACAGTTCACTGGGAAGGAAATTTTATTACATTCCTTAAGTTGCGATTTATTTTTTAAACGTCAAAAAATGTAGGAACATGTCGTCATTTCATTATAAAAATTCTTATTTTAAGTAAGTACCATGCACGTCGAGGTAGGGGAGTAATGCAAGTTTTCAAACATGTAAGTTTGATACTCATGAATAGTAAATAAAATATGAAGTCACCATGGCAATCACACGGGTCACTTTTATGTAACTTTTTATAGTGAGAAAACTCTTAGACAAAATTTGAAAGTGGTGGTGAGAGAGCTGGCTAGGATGTAAGTAATATTAGATTAGACTTTTTACTTTTAGACCAGACCAACGGTGATTATTCAGGGATTATTATCCAAGTAATGAAAAACTATACTCCATCAAACTAATGTCAATATGTTATACTTGTTTTGGCAAATCGATAAGTCTCGGGTAAATGCACACTTTAAACGGGGTATTAATTTACTGCTGTTTCAGCAAGTATACTTGGGTGTTGAGCTTTGTCGAGTGAGACTTGCATAGAATTAACTACTACGGGAGAGTACACATTCTATGGCAGCTGGAAATTACCGTTCTTCTCGGTCAAACAGTTCTCGGTCCTGTTGCCTACTTGGGTCATAATTGTAGTTGTGTCAGCTTCCGGTTTGGTTGTTGCATTTCCATTTTCTGCATGAAGGGCCTGTACCGGATTCGGGGACAAAAATGCCACCGCTTTGTTATTGAAATTAATAATCTGCTTGATAACTGTTTCCTGATGTTTCTCAGTTTGGGTGCAGATGTCGGTACAAACTCTTTTCTTTTTCTGAACATTTTTCGAGGTGACCGGACGATTTTGTCCGTAAGATTTCTTCTGCGGTTTCCTTGGTTTAGTCACATTTATATCCATTTTCCGACTGAATGAATGTAAAACACTATTCAAATTGTCAATTCGACTGCACGTAGAGAAGGGTCCATCAGGGGATGAGGAAGTCTGCCTTTGATATTGCATTTGGTTCTTTTTCATGACTGTGTCACATTTGCACTGCTTCAGTGCTATAGCGTTCTCTCGTCTGAAACAATATCATATTTATCAATGAAAAATCTTTTTTATCTATCACGACAGTGGTGCTTATCAGGTAAGTAAATCATCTTTAAGAAATACAATAGATGTAGTCACCATGTTTAGTTGGAGGCCACATATAATATTATAAAGACAATACTTCATATAATTACGCATAAGCAGACCAATAATGAAAAAATAGAATACTTACTCAGTGACATCCTTTTCTCTCTGTTCCAGCTGCAGCAGCACGGCACTAAGTTCCATATACAGGTCATTGGTCCTGGTAAGTTTCTGTTCATATATTCGCCTTACGTCCTGAGCATGCTTCAGCTCCTCCTTTCTTCTCTGAACTAATTCTCCCTCTGCTTTGTTCTGAACAGAACCAGTCTGAAGAGTTTCCATGTGCTGCTGGATCTCATTTCTCCAAGACTCTTGGTCTTCCTTAAACTTCTCCCTCGGCTGGTTGAGAATCTTATCGCTGGCAATATCGAGGTGGGCCTGAATGATTTTAAAGGAAGGTCGGTTCCTCGGCTGCGGGTTCCAGCACTGTTTGATCAAGAGCTTGAGGCTATCAGGGCAACTCGATGGAATGGGCAGGGAGAGGGAATCATTGCCAACACCCCAAATTATGGCAGAAGAATCCACATTCTTGTACGGAACTTCGCAGGTCAGCAATTCCCAGAGAACCACTCCGTAAGACCAAATGTCCACCTTTTCGGAGCAGGGCTCGGTTCGAATAACCTCAGGGGCCATCCAGGCCACAGTTCCGGCAAAGCTCATTATCGTGCTCATCTCATTCCACTCTTTGCTGGTTCCAAAATCACTGACTTTGACCATTTGATTCTGTCCTACAAGAATGCTGAAAAAAAAGTTATTATTACTTAATGACATAAGAAAAACAAAAAGTTTTTTTAAATTTGATTATGAAACACATATGAGCAAACAAATAATAAAGTATGAAAACAGAAATATGTTAATGCCAGGTTTACAATAAGACATGTCATTATTATACAGACCATGATGCTCAAAATGTATAAACAAAACAAAAAAATTAAGTTTTCAGTTGAGTTTAATTACTCTAGACAGCTTAAGTTCTGAATTGCTGTACATTTTTTTCGTGAATCAATATCGCTTTTACCGAATGTATAGATGGTATCTTGCTAATCTGTTTGTTAGTTCACACATAGTGTCTTCACTCATGGAAAAAATGACTGCCAAAGATGCTGTGTGTGACTTACTAGCAGCGCAAGAACAAAATACCACTATGACACATTAGAACAGGTCAAATCATTAGCAATTTCCGCATAACTTTGAGATGAAAAAACATCAAATTTGCTATATTGAATGTATTATGTACTATTACATTTCAACGGGCTTCGAACCCGCGGGATCAGATCCATGGTAAGCGCTCTTACCGATAGAATGATAGTTGATGAGTGGGATAATAAGAGTGCACGTATTCAGTTAGTAAAATTATTAACAGCAAAGTCAGATAAAGAAATGCATAAAAATTAACGGTGAAAATTACTATCGCAAATAATAATCACAATTTTCTTTCTCCTTCTGCCTTTCACATTACTAGTTATTAGCAAATATAAAAATTTGATAAAATATTACATAATCATTCACAAATGTATGCATCGTCTTTGGTTTACAAAGTATAGAGAGATCTGCAATTTTGATACATGATGTTAAATAATTTAGATATATAAACTATTGATAGTATGGAAATTAGTTATTTTTTTATTGTTAATTTTTCTTTTGAGTGCATGCACATGTACATTTGTAAATCTGTATAAAAATTAGTAAAAGTACTAAGTAGTTTTATTTTATTACAAAATTTTAAATCGTTACAAAATAATAAGGACTTCTCCAAATTAAACACAGTAAATAAATAAAAATAAAAATTAAGTTCAATCAATAAGAATTTAAAAAGTGTGAAAAATTGGCAAAATGAAAAAAAATCATGAACGTATAAGAAGATAATTACAGCAAAATACAACGAATTAAAAGTAAACAAACTTTTTTTTTTGTAAATACCCACACCAAAGAATGAGAAGCGCTTTATAAAATGAATTAAATATGTAGCAAATTTATCTTTTACAAGTTAAAATAAACATACAAATTACTTAGACCTAGCTGTTTGAACCCATAACACATTTTCGTCATGAAATCGAAAATCAATGTCATTTAGAATTTTATGACATTTGCCGCTTCAAATGACAGTCTGAACCGCTGGTGGGCAAAGAATCGGCGGTTAACGGAAACCATTATTTGAAGTGGCAAATGCCAAAAGAATATTATTGACTTTGATAGCCGATTTGACAACAATTTCAAATGGAGCGGGGGTTAAAATAACTAGGCCTTAAGTACGCCGAGTGGAAGACTCCATATGGGTTAACATTAAATATTAGTTATATAAGCACGGAGAACAACATACACAGAAATACTTAAAAAGTAGCTACAGAACATTAACTATAAATAATTTCCTTTATGAGTATGTACGTACATACAAGTGTTAACTTTTCAGATTTGGAATTGATGTTTATTGAAATTATCAAATTTAAAAAGAATCTTTTCAGACCCCTACCTATAATGTATTTGAAATGGGTGGATTAAAGCAACTAATATTTTTTCTTGGCAAGTCTAGTTACATTCTGTGAGTTTCAACTTACTAGTTTCACAATAAAATACTTCCCTCCCACATAGTACTCCCTTGTAATCACCTCATCGAGAGATTATTGCTTTATTATCAAAAAGATAGTTTCCTGCATGATTTTAAAACATGTATTCAGTAAATCGCCACTTTTAAAAACCTTCAGACCAAAGTATTTTTAAGATTTTTGATGACCCAGGTTAGTTTGACTTCTCATCATTTTGCAGAGGAGATAACAATAAAGTTCACCAGGACACTTGTAACTTAGTAAATGATTTGTTGAACATACTTAGGACTCTTCAGGTCGCGGTGGATGATCTTGTGCGAATGCAAGTAGGCCATGCCGTGGGCCACTCCCTTGGCCCAGATCATGAACTGCTGAGGACTGGGAGACTCCCCCTCCCGCAGCAGGTTATACAGCGGCCCATACGGACAGTACTCCATTATGATGCAGTAGCAGGGGGCTTGGGTGCACACCCCCTGGAATTTTACGATATTCTCGTGGTCTAGCTTCCGCAGGTGCTTGATATCGGTCTCCTTCTGGTCCCGGACTTTCTTCACGGCCACAATCTTCCCCTTGAGCTTGCCACTGAACACGGCACCCTGCGCGCCGGCCCCCAACCACTGCAGGTCGCTGATGGCTTCGAAGGGAACTTCCCAGGCATCCACTGTGGACAACACATTCCCATTTATAACCTTCATACAATAACAGGGGGTCTCAATATTTCATCATAACGGCATCTAATTATGTTGACCTCATAAGCACGTTTGAGAAAAATATTAAGGGGAAGTTAAAATCGCTACGAAAAAAATATTTTGAAATATTAAAGTAGATACAAGAAACAGGTTCAAATTAATTTTTATTTACATTATTTGAAGTAAGTTTTAGAAGACTTATTTCTCACGTAAACTTATGAGGTCTTAATGGTAAGGTATTTGGTATTTTGTTTGCCTTGTCTGCCAACAGCTGTTCATAAACCGACATAAGTTTGTATTGTAATATGAATCTCATAAATATTTAGAGATAATATTTCACGTTTTAGATTATTTTACAAATTGGGGAATCGGTCAAAATTGCAAAATTAAAGTAACATTTTTTTAATTTCCGAAGTAAACAAGAAAACATCTGAGCAGAACTAGTTTCTACTTGAAATTCGGCAATCATGATATTCTATCGACATTTTCAGATAATTTGTACTTCGGCATTCTTCAAGCCAGCGGATATCATCTGATCGATATTGCGCAAACTCACGCAAACAAGACGCAATTCCGATTTGGCGCCATACTACTTGGCCTTTTCGGCAATCGTAGGGGGTAACTAACTTGGTCAAACGTAATGCCAGCTTACCTTTATGTTGTTTGGGATCTGTAGTTTTATTGACGAATGATAGAACGGGCCACATGCATGACCAGATGCCATCAACCCAGCTTGAGGGCTTGCCAGAATTTTTCATCTCCAAAATTTCAGTCACCTCCATATTTTCGTCAATGTTTGTTTGAAGTTCACTGTTGTCCGTTTGCTTGTAATCATTGATGGAATGAAACAAATGTTTCTCTGAATTTCCTGAATCCATTTTGCACTACGTATTCATAAAGTCAAACAGGATTACCCCGTAACGACAAGCACAAAAGAATACAAAATATTATCAACGTTTCACCAAAATCCAAAATGGAGAAGGCCAAAAAGGCTGTACGCTGTACGTTTACGCTATATTATGGCAGTGTTGTGCTTTGTGATTGTGATTGTGCGCCATAAACTAGTCCGCGTAATCGATTTTCATTAGGGGCTAGTTGAAACAAATAACAATATGTTTCATTTTTTATTCTCGAAGGTATTCAAGGATAGTGCGATCGCAATACTTCAATAAAGTGATTATTTAAAATGTTAATAATTTTAATTTAAAAAATTGGAAAGAGATATTGCATCCACGTTTCTATAAATTTGTTTTGTTTGAAGATCTCTTATCTCCAGAGGGCCATCAATAAGAACTTCATCCAAGCAGTTATAAAAGTGATAAGAGTATCCATGGATTAGCGTAGTCTGCGCTACAAAAAAAAAATTAGACATGGAGTATATCTACGTCAAAAATAAAATTAAACATAAGTCATCATAAGTTGTCATTAAATCGCAAAGTATTTCTGCATATACTTACCTACCCTTTTAAAAGTTACAAACAGTAATTTATTTGTATCTGTACATCGAAGCCATTGATTTGTTTGATTGAATAATATGCACAAACTTGAAATATTAATGGTCATGTTTTTTGTAACTGGTTTATTATTGAAGTCCAAACTTGCATATATTATAATATATAGGAGTGGAGTGTACATTTAAAAGTATCATGTAGATACTTTATTTATTATTCTAATTAATTTTATTAATGTTCTTTACTGTTTAACATTATATTAATTTGGTAATTTATTTAAACTAAAAATATATTATTATAAGATCAAAAAATGCTAAGAAGGAAAATAAATTGGAGTGCCTCTAATTATTGTGTTTTACACTCACAAAAAGGCGCAGCACGCCTTACTTTATTACCAAATGTGGGTTGCAAAATAGGTTTACCTGATTTTTTTGCACGTCTTCTCCATATGGTAGGGAAAAAAACCGTTATGCTTGACAGCTGATTTGAAACAGATAAAGAATCGGATTTTAGCGGCAGGACCGTTCAAATGTAAAAAAATCAAAATTGTGCTGATCGTTAATTTATTTTAATCGAACGAAGGGTTGACAAAAAATGTTTGGGCGAGGAAACGGTGGTCATTTTTCTTTATAAAGTATCATTTACATTTTTTGAATTTTTAATTTTAGATGAATAGGGCGGTTCCTTAGAAAAATGTTTTTGACAGTTCCAGCGACCGCAAAGTCGCCGGGACAGAAATATCGACCGTGTAGTAAAAATATAAATGGAGAGAGAGCTAACTATTTTTACCCAACCAATAGGAATTTGCAAAAAATCACTTTCTCCGGGTTTTTACGTCGTATACCATGAGAGAGAAAGACAAAAGAAAAGTTTTCACATAATATTGCAGCACTTCTAAGTATGTAAGAATATTCTTAATCCGCGCTAACTTCCCATCATCGAGTCGTATAACTTACGTCAACGGATTTTGAGGTTATTTCTTATATTTGTGTTAATCAAAAAACTTGCAGTGGTTATAAAAATAAATCGAAAATGGTGGTGATATGTGCTATGCGTGATTGTTCAAATAAGACAAAAAAAGATTATAAAATATCACTTTTCTAAGGTATTTCAACTGTTTGAAATATTTTGGACCGAACTTTTTTATGATATAAAGACATAAAATCAACAAAAAGTCACCATCATTATCTAGGCAAACCTTCTGTTATTAGTATTTGTGTGATATGTTGACGTTATA
>JAGWCC010001731.1:0-26247 GCA_022651775.1 Drusus annulatus | reverse complement strand
CACATAAATGGTAAGGGTGGCTACTCCCCCAGCCTGTGAAGTTACTGTAACACTGTAGGTTCGTGCCTCACGTGGGTTTAAGTTTTGGGACTCAATAGTATCACCATTTTGTACAAGCTTAATCTCCACAACTTCGTTTATGCTATCGGGGAGTTTAATATTAAGCTTTACAGTATTTTTTTCAATAACTTCCTCCGCACCTTGGCTAACATTAAAGTTTATAGCAGTACCCATGGGTGAAATGCTGCCAGCTGGTGGGTCTTGGGAGATGATAGTGCCCGCAGGTAGGTCACTTTCCACCTTTGTAATAACACCGAAGGTTATGCGGGAGGATAGAAGCATATTTTTAACATCATAATCCTTCATACCAACATAGTTAGGAATCTCCACGGTTGCATCGGATGTGCCACGGCTAACAAAAATTGTGATAAACTCCCCAGCGGCAACCGTTTGCCCTGCTGCTGGTTTTGTTCGCACTACTAAATTTTCCTTCACAGTGGTGGAAATTATACTTGCCTCGGTGGTTTTAAAGCCTAGCTTTTCCAGTTGTGAGGTAGCACTTTCAAAGTCCTGTCCTGCCACATCGGGTATTACAGATTGCTGTGAATTGCCACTAATAACAAGCTTTATAATGGAACCCTCTTTTACATTTTTCCCAGCCTTTGGGTACTGTTCAACTACACTGCCCTTGACATGCTCATCACTAAATACGGTAGACTCTACCTGAATAATAAAACGTTTATACTGTTCATTATCCTTGACTTCATCCTCATAATTTTTACCCACCAACTCAGGTAGTGTTACATCATTTACACGGATAAATGGGTTGTTCAGGTAAACCATTATACCAACAAAAAGCCCACAAGCAAGCACAAAGGCAAGCGTTACACCAGTTAGTACAGCAAGTACCGATGGTGTTGAACTTTGGCTGGAGGATTTTTCTTTTATTGTTTTGGTGGGGCGGCGTTTTTGGTTTTTGTTCATACTCTCATCCTCAAAATATTTATATAGGAAACTAATGCTTGGGTCCTTTTTAAATGCATTAATATCAACTAGCATTTCGCCTGCGGTTTGGTAACGCTGTAGCGGATCCTTTTCCATTGCACGTAGCGTAATCTCCTCCAAACCTTTTGGGATGGTACCGTTAAGCTCCCTAGGGCTTACAGGGGTTGACTGTATCTGCTTGATTGCTACGGACACGGGGGAGTCCGCCTCAAAGGGTAGCTGCCCAGTAAGCATCTCAAACATCATAACCCCAACCGAATAAATATCTGCACTGGCACCTGCCACACCACCCTGTGCCTGCTCTGGGGAGATGTAGTGCACTGAACCAATTGTACGGTCAGTTATGGTATGGCTGCGTACTTGGGAAAAGCGAGCAATACCAAAGTCGGTAATCTTTAGGGAACCATCAGGCAAGAGTAGAATGTTCTGTGGTTTTACGTCCCGGTGTATTATACCATTTTCATGTGCATGTTCCAGCCCACGTAGAATTTGTGTAGTGAAGTATACAGACTCTTTCCAAGTAAGCTTGCCCTGCTCAGTTATATAATCTTTTAAAGTTGAGCCATTTATAAACTCCATTATAATACAAGGGGTGCGTTTGGAAAGTGATACATCCAGCACCTTGATAATATTTGGGTGGGAAAGTGCCGCAATCGCCTTGGACTCGTTACGAAAACGCCGCAAAAGCTCAGGATTTTCCACATATTCGTCACGGAGCACCTTGGCAGCTACTGTGCGCTGTTCGGTAATGTCGTATGCACGGTAAACGTTTGCCATGCCACCAATTCCTACCAGCTCTTGTAGCTCGTACCGTCCATCTATCTTTTTCCCCAAAAGTCTATCCATACTACTTTATCCCCCCTTTCTTTTAAAGCTCTTACTCATTGGGCAGTTCGTCACTTGTAATATCAATGAGTACTACTGAAATATTGTCACTTCCACCACGGGAATTTGCCACCTTTGTAAAAAGTTCTGGATTATCTTTTTCGATTACTTCATCCACAATCTGAATAAATTCATCATCATCAACCATATTATAAAAACCGTCGCTACATAGTAGTATGCGAACGGGAGCATTCAAAGTAAGGCTGCCATGGGACACAGTAAGCTTGGGTGTTACCCCTATGGCACGGGTAATGTAGTGCCGCTGGTCGTGGTTTTTTGCTTCCAGCCTTGTTATCTCGCCCTTATCCACCATTTCCTGCACAAGGGTGTATTCCGTAGTAATGGCGCACAGCTGCTCACCATCCAGGATGTATGCACGGCTGTCACCAATATGTGCAAATATTAGCTCCAAATTGTTCACTAGAACAATGGTTGCAGTAGTTCCCATACCTATCTTTTGCTCTGTCATAGCCTTCTGGTAGACAAAATGATTAGCATTAATTAAGGCAGTTTCCAGTAGCATTAATGCAGAGGAGGTGGAGATGTTTTCCCGAAAACCAGAGCAGACAATACGCCGCACCTGACCCGCCGCAACACTGCTTGCTTGCTCTCCAGCTGCCGCACCGCCCATGCCATCAAATACACCAGCATAAAGGCAGTTGTCTGATAGAAACTCCGTATCAACTGCATCCTCATTATTACTGCGTACCTTGCCAATGTCGCTTACACTATAAACCTTTATCATCTTGCCACACCTCCGTTAGACTATTTTGTCCCACCAATGCCAAAAGAAAGAAGAATTAATGCCGAAAACTGACAGAATTATTAAAAAAAATCAACAATGGATAAAATTAAGTAGATATACAATAAAACTACAGGTGCTGGTTACGTAGCTGTCCACATGCTGCGGAAATATCCCCACCTAGTTCCCGCCTTACTGTAACACTCATGCCAAAAGACTCCAAAACGTCCACAAAACATTGTACCGATTGTGGTGTGGATTTTTTGTATGTACTGCCGTGGGTCTGGTTAAGTGGAATAAGGTTAACGTGACCAAGTTGCCCTCGCAGGAGGTTGCCCAGCTCTAGTGCTGTCTTTTTGTCATCATTTAACCCAGCAATCAACGCATATTCAAAGCTAATTCGGCGACTGGTGTAGTTTGTATATTCTTTGCAAGCGGTTAGAACTTCCTTAATGGTGTACTTTTGTGCAATAGGCATAATCTCACGTCGCTTTTGGTCAGTGGTTGCATGGAGTGATATGGAAAGGGTTATACCCATCTTCTCCAGCTTCAACTTGTTAATATTGTCCACAATACCACAGGTGGAAAGTGAGATGTGACGCTGCCCAAGATTACGCCCACTTTCGTGAGAGATAATACGTAGAAAGTCAATTACATTGTCATAATTATCCAGTGGTTCACCAATTCCCATTAGAACAAGGCTAGATATTTTGGCACCCTCTGCCTTTTCAATGGTGTAAATTTGCTGGAGTAGCTCCCCAGTAGTTAGGTTGCGTACCAGCCCACCCTTGGTGGATGCACAAAACTTGCAACCCATACGGCAACCAACCTGTGTGGATATGCAAAGGCTAACACCGTGCTTGTACACCATACGCACAACCTCTACACAGTTACCATCTTCCAACTGTAAAAGGTACTTTTTTGTTTTGTCCAACTTGGAACACTGTTCATATTTTACCACCAAAGTTGAAATATAGCAATATTCATTTAAATATTTCTTTAAATTTTGGGGTAAAGTGGTAATTTCATCAATATCGGTTCCTTGCTTTTGGTGCAGGAATGTGAAGATTACATTTGCGTGAAATTTTGGGTAACCAGCAGCCACAACTAACTCTTGTAGGTTTGTTAGGGTCATACTGTCCAAAGATTTTTGTGGAGTATCCATTAGTATCATCCCTTTCGCTCAATTAGTGATATGAAAAATCCGTCGCTATCAAGCTGGTTTATGAGCGTGGTGGGAAGTGAAATATCATTAACTAGTGCATCGTGTCGCATAGTAAAGTTTGGGTGGCTTGCAAGGAACTTTTCCACCACTTGTTCGTTTTCTGCAGGGTTAAGCGTGCAGGTAGCATAACAAAGCAGCCCACCCACCTTTACATATTGTGATGATGTTTCTAGTATTTTATACTGAATTTTGGGAAGTTCTAAAATTTTGTCCAAATCTTTGTACCTAATTTCTGGACGGCGACGCACAGTACCAAACCCTGAACACGGAACATCACACATTACACGGTCAAACATACCTAGGTTTTTCTTATAAAGTTCTGCATCATGTTTAATGTACTTAATGTTACTCAGCTCTAAAACCTTGGCACGCTCCGCAGTAATGTTAAGGCGTTTTTCGTAAAGTTCGGTACAAACCAGCCCAGCCTTGCCAAGGAGCTGCTGTGCAAATACAAAGGACTTGCCACCGGGTGCACTACAAGTATCCAGCACCTGCATACCGGGCAACACACCAAGAGAAGTAGCAGCCAGCTGTGCGCCAATATCTTGTATATGGAACATACCCTGTGCAAATGACTTTAACCGTGCAACATCTCCCACACCAATCAGCTCCATGCAGTTCTCAAGGCTGGTACGCTCATACTCAACATTTATACTGTCAAAATACTGCTCCAGCTTTTCTTGTGTTGTTTTAGTGGTATTTACACGGATATATGTTCGTGGGGCAACGTTTACACGCTCCAAAAAGTCGGTCGCCAGCACCTGCCCATAAGCATTGTACCAAAGTTTGATAAGTGGTGCAGGTACACTGTACTTAACTTCCAGCTGGGCAAACTTGTCCAGCTTAGCACTAGGCTTAGCAGGTTTTAGCACTTTACCATCACGAATTACTTGGCGGAGGATAAAGTTAACAAGTCCCTTTGCACTTGCCTTTTTAAACTCTAAAGCTAGGTTAACACTAGTATCCACACTGCTATGGTCGGGCACACTATCCATATATACCAGCTGGTACACACCCATACGTAGGATGGTGCGTACTGTAATGTCCAAGCTGCCCTTAAGCAGGTGGTTAAAGTATGCATCCAACGTTAGTTTGTGGCACAAAACACCATAAAAAAGTGCTGCCGCAAACCTTTTTTCTTCCACAGTAAAAACATTATCCCTAAAGGCATTATCAAGCACAAGTGATGAATATCCACCCTGCTCCACCTGTATTAAACACTCACCAACAATGGCGCGGGGGCTTTTTGCCACATTAACAACTCCTATATAATATTTATAGCGTGGTCGTCGGGGTCGGTAGCACCGACAGGTTTGCCCCACGGTCTGGCTTACACGGTTCGGCAAAGCATACAGGTCGTGAGGGGGCGGTAGCACCAACACACACCCCCACCACAACGTAACACACGCCGCAACATGTAACCCCACCCTGGTCAATCCTACACAATAATGGGTCAAGGGACAATGTCCCTTGCAGTAACCCCGTACCCCGACCCCTGTACCGTCTAGCCCTTTATTGCAGCCAGCAGTGCATCAACCTTGTCACGCTTTTCCCAGCTAACTCCCAAGTCCTCCCTACCCATGTGACCATATGCAGCAAGCTGCTGGTAAATAGGGCGTTTTAGGTCAAGTGTTTTTATTATGCCATCAGGGGTAAGGTCGAATACAGTAGCAACGGCATGTTCTAGCTGGCTGTCGGACACTGTTCCTGTTCCAAATGTGTCAACCATAATTGAAACTGGGTGTGCTACACCAATTGCATAAGCAAGCTGAACCTCACAACGCTTAGCAAGTTTTGCTGCTACAATGTTTTTTGCAACATAACGTGCGGCATAGGCGGCACTACGGTCAACCTTGCTTGGGCCCTTGCCCGAGAATGCACCGCCGCCATGTTTACCCATTCCACCGTATGTGTCCACAATAATCTTGCGTCCAGTTAGCCCACTATCACCTTGTGCACCACCTACAACAAACCGTCCAGTTGGGTTTACAAAAATCTTGGTATCCGCATTTAAAAGCTCAGCGGGCACAATTTCATTTATTACATACTTAATAATGTCGCTACGCATTTTTTCCATGCTAACCTTGGGACTGTGCTGGTTAGATATGACAATTGTATCAATGGCAACAGGGGTAAAGTCCTCATATACTACGGTTACCTGGGTTTTACCATCTGGGCGGAGGTAGTCTAGTGTTTCATCCTTGCGTAGCTTGGTAAGGCGCTGGGCAAGCTTGTGTGCAAGGGAGATTGGTAGCGGCATAAGCTCTGGGGTTTCGTCACAAGCAAAGCCAAACATCATACCTTGGTCACCTGCACCAGTTTCATTTTCCTGTCCTTCGCCCCTTGTTTCAATGGCACTGTCAACACCTTGCGCAATGTCGGGGGACTGTTCATCAATGGAGGTTATTACTCCGCAAGTTTTACCGTCAAAGCCATATTTGGCACGGTTATAACCAATCTCCAGCACAACTTTGCGTACAATTTTTGGAATATCAATATAACATGTGGTTGTAATTTCGCCCATAACCAGAACCATTCCAGTAGTTACGCAGGTTTCACATGCTACCCGTGCATTGGGGTCACGGCTAAGGATGTTGTCCAGTACAGCGTCGGAAATTTGGTCGCATATTTTGTCAGGATGACCCTCAGTTACGGATTCACTAGTAAATAAATATTTTCTGCTCATTTTCTTTTCCTCATTTTCTTTTAACAAATTTTTTACAGTACACTTTTTAGGCACAATGTGTGTGCCAAGGGAACAAAAAAAACTATCCAAAAAAATGGACAACCAGCAGACGTTGTATTTATACTCATCTGCCGGAGATTTCTTTAATACTCCGCAGGACTTAGCACCTTGCACAAAAAATGCAGGTTGCTGGGTTTCATTAAGGCGCCCTGTTCCCTCCACCACTCTTGATAAGGCAATATTTGATTGTGTTAGCATAATAACAGATGTAGGACGAATTTTGAAATTCATTCTTACTATTACCATTATATTTTAACCTATTATGCACTAAGTGTCAAGAGTTTTTTGAAAATACACTATATTACTGTACTTTTGCACACAAATAAAACTGGTGAAATTCTATCCAAAATAATATTCTTAAATCCTGCCTAAAACACTGCCCAATGAACCCTCTAAAATAAAATTGCAAAACCAATTAAGATAGGTTATAATAAAAAGCATATCAAAAAATGTACACCTACAAAAATAGTATGTTCAAAAAATAGTAATAAGAGGATGTTTGTATGAAGTCGAAAGAGTATTTTGCCCGCCTAGTCAGCATTGTTGCTGTGCTGTTTATTATAGGGTTTGTCTTTATCCTGCGGCTAATGCAGTGGCAGGTAGTAAACCATGAATACTACACGAACAAGCTGGTTACAGGTTCGGTGCGTACCCAAACAGTTCGTGCAGCACGTGGGGAGATACTGGACCGTTATGGACGTCCCTTTGCTATTAATCGTAACGGATTTTCAATTGTGTTTAGCGCCACACACCTGCCCAAAAAGGAGCAGAACCGTATAATATTTGAGATGAGCACAATGCTAACTGCTGCAGGTGAGCAGTGGGTAGACAACCTACCAATAACTAAGAGTGAACCATTCACCTTTATCCCAGGGCGGGAGTCGGACGTGGCACGGTTAAAGTCCCACCTAGGGCTGGAGGAATACGCAACGGAACAGCAGGTTATTGATGCAATAAATATAAGATATGAGCTGATTTCACCAGTATTAACTGAGGAGGAACAGAAAGAGGAAGACAAAAAGCAGCCAGAAGACAAAAAAGTTTACCCAAACCACACCGCTACAGAGATGCGAACCATTACAGCAGTACGGTACGAGATGGAACGCCAAGGCTATGGGCTGAACAATCCATACACCTTTGCAATGGACGTGTCCATATCCACAATAACAAAGATAAAGGAATATGGTGACATTTTACCCGGTGTGGACATTGAAAATACACCGATTCGGGAGTATGTTTCGGGGGATATTACTTCACACGTTGTTGGCAATATTGGGCTAATAAACGAAAGTGAGTATAACAAGTCACAGGAACAGGGTACAGGATACAAACTAAACGACTATGTTGGTAAGTTCGGAATCGAGGGTTCAATGGAAAACTACCTTCGGGGAACCGATGGTAAGCGTGAAATTCACCTGTTACCCGATGGTACAGTTATTAGTGTTAATGAAGTGCAGCCCCCTGTACCAGGCAATAGTATAATGCTAAACCTAGACCGAAACCTACAGCAAGTAGCCCAAACTTCGCTAGAAAAGCAGATTAAAAATCTGCAACAAACTGAACCAGCAGGCAAGGGCAAGGAAGCGGACGTTGGAGCAGTGGTTGTAATAGATGTTAAAACAGGGGAACTGCTTGTTAATGCCTCCTACCCCACCTATGATATTTCATCATATTACAATGATTACAGCAGCTTGCTGGTTGACCCACTAAAGCCACTTACTAACCGTGCAAATCAAGGCTTATATGCACCTGGTTCCACCTTTAAACCTGTTGTTGGCTTAGCAGGGCTGGCAGAGGGTGTTGTGGAAGCACGCTCCACTGTTAACTGTGCCCAGGTTTATAACTACTATGACGATTATAAACCTCAATGCTTGGGCTATCATGGTGATATCAATGTGCATAATGCACTGCGTGTAAGCTGTAACATCTACTTTTATGATGTTGGGCGTCGCCTAGGAATTGAAAAGATTAATGAGTATGGCAAACAGTTTGGACTAGGGGAGAAGACAGGTATTGAGATACCAGAGTCCATTGGGCAGATTGCTAACCCTGAAAATAAGATGTCATTATGGAAAGAGCAGTGGTTCCCTGGTGACGTTGTACAAACCTCAATAGGGCAGATGACAAACCGCTTTACCCCTGTACAGATGGCAGGGTACACTGCCACAATTGCGAACCGTGGTGAGCGTATGAAAACAACACTAATTAGTGAGATTAAAAGCTATACATTTGACCAAACTATATACGAACATTCCCCTACTGTAGCGGCAAATGTAGCAGCCACCCAGGAAACTTTTGAGGAAATTGTTACAGGCATGAAGTTAGCCTCAGGCCCCAACGGTACAGCACTACACTTTAACAATTACCCAATTCAAATAGCCTCCAAAACAGGAACACCCCAAGCAGGCGACAGCACAAACTCAGTGTTTATCGCCTTTGCACCAGCAGACGACCCACAAGTTGCAGTAGTGGTAATTATTGAAAATGGATGGCATGGTTATACAGGTGCACCAGTTGCACAGGATATCTTTGACGCATACTTCTTTGGGGAGCAGCAGTCCACAACACTACAACCACAGGGCAAGCTGATAATGTAGAAAGTGGCAAATAATCGCAACTTTAATACTGAATTTACAACAAAAGGCAAGATAGTATAATAAACCGAACTGATGGAGTGAGAAAAATTTTTACCACAATAGAACTATTTGCTGGAGCAGGTGGGCTTGCACTGGGTCTGGAAAAGGCTGGGTTTAGCACACTGGGCTTAATTGAGCTTAATAAAGATGCAGCAAACACACTTAAAAAAAATAGACTAAGCTGGAATGTAATGTGTGAGGATATATCGAAAATTTCATCAGAGAAGCTAGAATCTCTATTCAATGTTAAAAAGGGTGAGCTTGACCTACTCTCCGGCGGTGCACAACGCCAATCATTTTCCTATTTTGGCAAACGCCTAGGGCTGGAGGATGCACGGGGAACATTGTTTTATCACTATGCTATCTTTTTGGAAAAGTTACAGCCTAAGATGTTTCTCTTCGAAAATGTGCGGGGACTATTAACACATGACAAGGGTCGCGCATATGAAACAATACTAAAGATATTCAGTGAGGCTGGTTACACTATGCAAAGGAAGATATTGAATGCATGGGATTATGGAGTTCCACAAAAAGAAGAGCGCCTAATCACCGTAGGTGTTCGCAATGACCTTGCTCAAAAAGTTGCATTTGAGTTTCCCGCACCACACACCTACCGTCCAGTGCTTGCGGATGTGCTAATGGATGTTCCGCCAAGCCAAGGTTTCCCATACTCTGAATATAAGAAAAAAATGGCTGAGATGGTACCACCAGAGGGATGCTGGAGGAATATTCCTGAGGATATTGCCAAAGAGTACATGAAAAGCTGCTGGGGAATGGCAGGTGGCAGGACTGGAATTTTGCGAAAAATGAGTATGGAAGAACCATCACTTACGGTATTAACATCACCCAGCCAAAAACAAACCGACCGTTGCCACCCATTAGAACCACGACCATTTACTACTAGGGAAAATGCACGCTGCCAAACGTTCCCCGACAACTGGCATTTTTGTGGCAGTGTAGGGCAACAATACAAGCAGATTGGAAACGCAGTTCCAGTTAGCCTTGCATTTGAAATTGGACAAAAGATAGTAGAGGGGTTGAAGAGTATTCATGTGGACAATACCGTTTATTAGTGAGCAGGACTTTACCGAACATATAAAAGCAACTATAAAAAAATATGGTGCAAAACTGGAGTCGTACAACCTTAAAAAATTTAACAGCAACATTATTGACCCGATTAAGCTAATTTTTGATAAACATGTGTACCAGCTAAGTTGGGACGAGGTTATAAGGAACGAAATATCACGCCAACGAGATAAATCCAACAATAACGATATTGGCTACTTTCACCAAAATATATTTAAATACATAAAGGGTTGTACCGTTCCTACTTCTGGATGGGATGTAATTTACGCAAAAGAGGGAGGAATTACTCTAGGGGAGGGTGAGAGTGTTAGTAGGATTTATGTGGAAATGAAAAATAAGCACAACACTATGAACTCAGCCTCAGCAGGTAAAACATACATCAAAATGCAAAGCCAGCTTTTAAATGATGATGACTGTGCATGTTATTTGGTGGAGGCAATTGCTAAAAAGTCACAAAATATAAAGTGGGAAACAATGGTGGATGGAAAAAAGGTAAATCATAAAAAAATTCGCCGTGTAAGTATGGATATGTTTTACACACTAGTAACAGGGTGGGAGGATGCCTTTTATCAAATTTGTATTGCACTACCAAAGGTTATTCAAAAAGCAGTGGAAAGCGAAGTACAAACACTTGTACCCAGGGATACAGTTCTGGAGGAACTTAGTAGCATTGCACAGGAGCAAAAGTTAGAGTCAGAGGAAGCGTCAAAAGCCATAGCAATATATATGTTAGGCTTTAGTGGATATATAGGTTTTTAAGCAATCTAAATTAGGTTGGAATATTCACCTAGTGCATATTCCAACCCCAACCCGCCAAACTATTACTGAAGCTTAAAATTGTAAAGGGAGCAAAATATGAATAAGATAAAACTTTTAGCCATAAGCATACTAGCAATAATATTAGTAGGCTGTGGTGGTGCAGCCCCAACAACATCGTTTGGGTACTATAAGGCAATAACGATTATGAGCAACATGGAAAAGGTTGAAAAAGCATTAGGGGAACCAACAACTATTGAGGATGACCTTTCAGACAATTTTCTAAAAATTGAGTCCTCAGTGGAGTCCCGCACCTACACCGACCGTGAAAACCCAGCAGTAACATATACAATTGAGTATA
This sequence comes from Drusus annulatus, assembly GCA_022651775.1. Classification (NCBI taxonomy): domain Eukaryota; kingdom Metazoa; phylum Arthropoda; class Insecta; order Trichoptera; family Limnephilidae; genus Drusus; species Drusus annulatus. The sequence continues at coordinate 14,805 of JAGWCC010001731.1, read as the reverse complement.
ATTCAAAGCAAAAAGTAGTATCCTACACAATGGACAGTACTGCCAATGATGTGGACTTTTTACTGGCTGAATCTACCACATTTGATGCTGCGGAGCTGGAAAAGCTAGTTGAACAGCAGTTGGTACCTGATGATTTTGACTTTAGGAATCTTGTATCAGTGGAAAAAGATATCTCACTTAGCCAAATTCAGGGCAAGTTTGGCAAGGGCATAGTGTCCAAGTATGGCAAAATTAGGGTTGACTACTACCAAAACAATCTGAACTATTCCCCAATGTTTAATGATGAGGATAAGCTGAGCAGTGTAATAGTTACTGCACCAATGGAACCATAAACACAAATACCCCAGCAGGCAAGCTCTATAACGGGCTTGCCTGCTATTTTTCTATAAACTATAGATGATAAAGAAAATTTTAGCCGTTGTGCTTGTACTCATTGCACTAGTTTATGCAGCCAATTTTTCATATACCGATAGTTCTATGGGTGTAGCAATTACTGCAAATTTTTTTCACAGGATGGAAATACTTAGCAACTTAAAAGAGGACAATATTTCCACAACAGGACTAAAATTAGGCAACCCTAATACCTATCCAGCTATAAATAGTGAGGATTACGTGAGGTACTACGCAGTATCAAGGCATAATCCAGACAAATATTACACAATTATTGTGGAGGCAGATACAAAGAATTATTGTGCAATATTGGATGATAAACATGATGTAGTTTTTGGCTTGATTGATAGTGGTATGATTGTTGAACCAGCATACTTTGATAAAGTCTTTGAAATAAAAAATCAAAGAGAAAGCCAATACCGACCATAAACACAAACACCCCAGCAGGCAAGTTCTATAACGGGCTTGTTTGCCTCTCTTTTTTTAAATTTTATTTTCTTGCAAAAAAGTATTGACAAGCTGTGCAATGTTTGATATAATACTTAAGCACGGTTGATTTTTGAGACATTAGCTCAGCAGGTAGAGCACCTGACTTTTAATTAGGTGTTACCCAGGGTTCGAGCCCCTGATGTCTCACTAAACCGTTTGTCCTAGCTAAATTTTTATTTTGGCTAGGACATTTTTTTACTTCAATTGCTGAGTGAATAGTTACATTTACTATGCTTATAATTATCTTGTGGACTCGGCACTATTTTATATTGGACGGAGTGGTAACATGTCAGAGTATTTTCTTGTTCGTATTCTTTTTGGTATATGTGGGCTAATTTGGGAGGGTGTAAAGCTAGTTTGTAGGGGAGCAGTGTATGTTTTTCAGAAAGCTATATAGCCTTTTTTAAAATTCACAGGGCTTGCAGCTGCTTTTGTAGTGCTTTTCTTCTACCTGTTTGTGGCAGGCTTCTTGGAGCCATACATACCATTTATTAATCAAGGGGCAGACTTTTTTCTTATAGCTTCACTGCTTTTGCCTATCTATTTTTTGCCGCAGAATTTGGTACGCCTAATCACCTCGGACAAGGAATTTAACCTGTTTCGGTGGATTCGCTCTAAACTCAGCAAGGATAAAGTTGATACCCCACCTTCTGATTATGTTGAAGTAACTACATATGACCTAGTGGGTGCAGATGTATCCTCAACCGACACATTGGAGCAAAATGATTCACCCAACTCCACGGAACAAATTCACTAGTTAAGCATTCAGGACAAATAAAAACAAGTAAGAGGTATTAATCTTACTTGTTTTTTCTATTTAATATTCATATTCACACTATCGCCTTAACAAAGTAATGCTCATGGGAAAGTCCCGAAAATATATATGTTCCGTTAATGTTTGTGTATGTAGTTTGGCAGATGGTTGCACCAGTAGGGGTAGTGGTATAAAGTGCAACCATTACATTGTTTATGTATTGGTTATTTTGGTAAACGTACCCGCTTAATATTGCGTTAGGGCATTCTTCTACTAAGCAAATGTTCAGCTGGGTAAGGGGGCAACCGTGGCAAATTTCCAGCTGCTGCTCCATAGGGGTGTACCCATTTCGCACAATGTACACAGTGTAGCTACCACTATTAAGCCCTGTAAAGCTAAAATGTCCTGACACATCAGTTTTACAGCAATGTGTCCACTGGTTGCATGTGCTAAGGCGTAGGAAGATGTAACCTCCAGCAATGGGGCGTGCCTCGGAGTGTACCATACCCGCCAAAGCAGACAGGTTTTCCGTTTGGGCAATGGGACTTAGCTTTATATGTAGGTTATCAATTACTTCCTTGTCAGCGGGATATAGCACAATGTTTTCACTGGGGTAGTAGCCATTATGGCTGGCAACTAGTGTCACTTCCATGTTTGGGATATTGGCAATAATAAACTTGCCTTGCTCATCTGTTGTTGTACTGCACAGCAGGCTGCGCTTCAGCAGGAATACACATACCAAAGCGCCACCAAGCGCTTTGGTATGGTTATCACTAATACAGCCAGAAATAATGGAGTAGTTAGAACACTCCTGCACACAAACTTTAATATTGTGGCTAGTATATTTACTGTTTATCTGTATAATATCCATAATCTTTATGAAAAAATGTTTGATTTTACAATGTAGTTGCCAGCTGGAACGCCAGAAAATAGATACTGACCAGTTGCATTTGTAATAGTCATATCACGTGGTGTATATTTGCCATCCTCATCAACAGTGTAAAGGATAACATAAGCATTAGGTAGAGGTATTCCGTTGGAGTCGATGATGATTCCGTTTACAGTACCTTCAACAACCTCTTTTTTGGAGATAAGGTATACATCATAGCTAAATAAAGGACGGTTATCTTTTATTGTTACAGTAGCAATAAATGCTTGGTAACCCTGTGCATTAACAGTAATAGTGTATACACCAGGCAATAGGTTTGGTTGGAAATACTGTCCATGTGAGTTAGAAATTACACGTCCAACTTCTTTACCTTCTGAATCCTCAATGTCAATAATTGCGCTGGCAATAATTGTTTTATCAGTGCTGGAAAAGATATCACCAAGTAGGGCAACTAGCTTTTCTAGCAAGCTTAGCTTGAAGTCAGCAACAGTAGTCTGGTTACTAGCTACCGAAATCTGTTGTGCAGGGCTTACTGCATAGCCTGTTTTGGTTGATATAATTTGATAGTTTGGGTTAGATGGAACATTTAGGAAAACGTAGTTACCATTATCATCAGTGGCAGTATGGTACAAAGGATTACTTTGCGAATCCATCAATTTTATAGTTGCGTTAGGAATAGGGTTTCCGTTAACATCAACAATCTGACCAGTTACTGTACCAGTGGTTTGGGTAATGGTTTGGTTTAGTTGCAGGTCAATTCTAATCTCTTGTCCGAGGTCCAGCACTTGATTTTTGGAATGTCCTAACATGTATTTTTCTTGCTTCAACAAAATCATCTCACATTCAATTTATTATACTAGGGTTGTGGTGGGCGTGGGGCAGCAATTATTATAGTGATACCCTAACAATATTATATGAATGTCAACCTTAAAAGGTGAGAATGAAAACAGCAAAAAGCAGCGGATTTACTCCACCGCTTCTTTTATAACAAAACTATTTAACTATTATTGCTATTTTTTGACTTAAACATTATCCTTTGTGCTTGTGTCTATTTTATCAGCGGGATTTCCCTTGAATCCGTTCTTCTGATATTCCCTATCCAGTGCAACAACAACCCCGCTAAGTGCAAGAACACCCATCAAGTTCGGTATAACCATTAGCCCGTTAAATAAGTCGGATAAGTCCCAAACCAACTGAACTTTTAGGATAGAGCCAAGGAAGAGGAACCCACCAACAAGTGCTGCGTAAAATGGAACAGCCTTCTTACCCAGCAGGAATTTTACATTTTCCAACCCAAAGAAGTACCAACCAACAATGGTGGAAAAGGCAAAGAAGAAAAGACACACTGCAACAAAAATTTGCCCAGCATGACCAAAAACAATCTCAAAAGCATGCTGTGTAAGCTGGATGCTGTCCAACTTGCCATCAATTGCACCAGTAGTAAGAATTACAAGTGCAGTAGCATTTAGAACAATAAATGTATCAAAGAAAACACCCATAATTGCAAACTCACCTTGCTCACATGGATGGTCCACCTTTGCCAGTGCATGTGCGTGTGGGTGGAACCCATACCCTACCTCATGGAAAATAGTCCACGTGCCACACCCTTTTGAATAGCAGTCTTAACCGACACACCAACAATACCACCAAGAACAGCAGAAGGATTAAATGCACCAACAATAATAGTTGAAAAAGCAGCAGGAATTTGCCTCCACTTAATTGCAATAATAATTACAGAGCCAGCAAGGAAGATAAGAGCCATAAAAGGCACAACCTTCTCACAAAGTGCAGTGATACGCTCCACACCACCAGCAAAAACAAGTAAAGACAATACAACAATTACAGCACCAACAGCCCCAGTAGGAACGTTGAATGCAGTGTTAAATGCTACACCAATCTGGTTGGACTGCACCATGTTACCCATGAAACCAAGTGCAAAAATGATGAAAATAGAAAAAAGTACAGCCAGCACTTTACCAAAAGTACCCTTGAAAGCTGCTTGTATGTAGTAAGCGTGGCCGCCAGTTACACGCCCATCCTTAACTGTACGGTACTTCTGTGCCAGCACTGCCTCTGCGTAGCTGGTAGCCATACCGCCAAATGCACTTAGCCACATCCAAAAGATTGCACCAGGATCACCAGTTGCCATGGCAGATGCCACACCACCCAGGTTACCTGTACCAACCTGTGCCGCAATAGCAGTAGCAAGTGACTGGAAGGAAGAGGTTCCGCTGGCGTCCGCCTTTTTACCAAATAGGGTTATGGAACCAAAGGTTTTCTTCAGGCTGGGTAAAAAACGTCTAACCTGTACAAACTTCAATCGTATGGTAAAGTAAAGCCCAGTACCGCACAGTAGCACAAGCAGTGCAAAGTTCCAAAGTAATGAGTTGCCCACACCCACAAACTTTTCAAGATTTTCCACAAAAACATCAAAATTCAAAACACAATTCCTCCTAAAAAAAATATGAGCACAAACACAAAAATCAAAAAGTCTTATGCCAATTATAATATTATATATTATTAAATATATAATGTCAATAGAAAAATACAAATTGACCGTGTGGGAAGTACAGTTTAAGGGGGAAATTTACAACTTTTACTTTGTCTTTTCCACCAATCTATTGTATAATGGTATAATAAATATATTTAAAATAAAAAGAGGTGCATAAAATGAAAGATATAATCAACCTGACGCAAGTGCGTAAAGAGGCACTCGCCATTATTGCGCGGGAACTGGGCATTGCACTGGCGTAGATTAAAACAAATATATATTATATTGGAACCCCAACCACAAAACAATAAAAGGAGCACTGCAATATGAGCAAACTCAAGGAAAAACACAACTACCCAATGGTGCAAAAACCAGCTTTTAAGGATTACATCTGGGGTGGCAATAAGCTTAAAAAGTTACTTAATAAGGATACAGATTTCACAACCACTGCCGAATCATGGGAGCTTAGCACCCACACCAATGGCCTATCCATTGTGGGCAATGGGGAGTATGCAGGGCACAGCCTCCAGCAGGTTCTGGAAACCTACCCTGAACTTGTAGGTGAGGGTTCTAATGGTGAACTACCAATACTTATTAAAATAATTGATGCGAAAAATCCACTTTCCTTACAGGTTCACCCAAATGATGATTATGCACAGCAGCACCACAACAGCCTTGGAAAAAATGAGGTCTGGTATGTAATGGGGCATGAGCCGGGGGCTAAGCTCACCTTGGGTCTAAATGCAGGATGTACCACCAAGGATGTACACCAAAGTATACAGCAGGACAAGCTGGAGGAGCTGGTGCAAACAGTGGAGGTGCAAACAGGTGACTGTTACACCATTCCGGCGGGGCTGCTCCATGGTATTGGTGCAGGCAACCTATCACTGGAGGTTCAGCAGAGCTCGGACATTACCTACCGTCTGTATGACTATGCACGGGTAGATGCACTGGGTAACAAGCGGGAGCTCCATGTGGAAACAGGTCTAAATGTCCTTGTGCCACACCTAACATCAGGGAAGATAGCTGCAAACATTGCTGGTGTAACAATTGATGGTAATCTTGTGAGCTGTCTGTGCAACTGGCAGTATTTCTCCATGTACAAGCTTAATGTGGCGGGCAGTATCAATTTAACCTCAGATGACAAAACTTTCAACACAATTATTTGCACTGGTGGAAAGTTTACACTAATTCATAATGAAACATCAGTAGAGCTGAAACTTGGTGTAACTGTGTTTATTCCGTCCAAAATGGGTAATTATACTTTAATAGGCACAGGTGAGCTAATCCTTGTTTGCTAGAATTAGCTACCTCCTTAACAATATGAAAAATCTACTACCCACACCAATATGCAGTGAAAAATAAACACACATTATTGGCATTTCATTTGTAAAAATAGTTAGTATTACGTTGCCAATGTTACTTGAAATTCATGGGCTAAAGTGGTATACTTCATATTAATGGATACAAACGAATGTTTGCACAGCAGGATATTTAACAAAGCATTCTACCGAAAAGCAAGGAATAAGGGGAAGTGAAAGGTCTGGATAAGTTCAAGTTACACTCACCATACCAGCCAGCTGGGGATAAACCGCTGGCAATACAAACTCTAGTGGATGGGCTAAACCGTGGGGATAAGGAGCAAACGCTGCTGGGTGTTACAGGTAGCGGAAAAACCTTTACCATGGCAAATATAATTAATCAGGTTAACCGCCCCACCATAGTTTTTGCACATAACAAAACTTTGGCGGCACAGCTTTGCAGCGAATTTAAGGAGTTTTTTCCGACAATGCTGTGGAATACTTTGTAAGCTACTATGACTACTACCAACCGGAGGCATACATTGCACATACAGACACTTATATTGAAAAGGACAGTGCAATTAATAGTGAGATTGAAAAGCTCCGCCACTCCGCCACAGCAGCACTCAGCGAGCGTAGAGACGTTATCATTGTGGCAAGTGTCCTGCATCTACTCACTGGGCGACCCTATTGACTATCGCAACATGGTTATCTCCCTGCGCCAAGGCATGCACAAGGGGCGGGACGAACTAATAAAAAAACTTGTGGAAACACAGTACGAACGTAACGATATAAACTTTGTGCGTAACAAGTTCCGTGTACGTGGGGATGTGGTGGAGATTTTTCCATCATATTCAGGGGAAACAGCTATACGTGTTGAATTTTTGGCGATGAGATTGAGCGTATAACTGAGGTTAACGTCCTAACAGGGGAACTGAAGAATAAGGTGAGTCATGTAGTAATCTACCCCGCCAGCCACTTCATTGTGCCACATGACAAACTAATGGGGGCAATTGGCAACATAAAGCAGGAGTGCGACGCACGTGTGGAGCAGTTCCGCAGCGAAAACAAACTTATAGAGGCACAACGCATTGCAGAGCGTACCAACTATGATATTGAGATGATGACCGAAATTGGCTTTTGTAAAGGAATCGAGAACTACTCTGGGGTGCTTTCGGGTAGAAAGCCTGGCAGCATGCCATTTACCCTTTTTGACTATTTCCCTGATGATTATCTAATGTTTGTGGACGAGTCCCACGTTTCCCTTCCACAGATTCGGGGAATGTTTGGTGGTGACCGCTCACGCAAAACCAACCTAGTTGACTTTGGCTTCCGCCTACCCTCTGCACTGGACAACCGCCCACTTAATTTTGAGGAATACTACTCCAAAATCAATCAAGTAGTTTTTGTAAGTGCCACACCGGGGGAGCTGGAAAAGGGCTGTAGCACACAGGTGGTGGAGCAGGTAATTCGCCCCACTGGTCTGCTGGATACAGTAATACAGGTTCGCCCAATACAAGGACAGATGGACGACCTGCTTTCGGAGATTAATATTCGTGTGGAAAAGAGCGAGCGTGTGCTGGTAACAACCCTAACGAAAAAAATGTCAGAAGATTTGACCGTTTATTTGGAACGCATGGGTGTAAAGGTACGCTACATGCACTCAGGCGTGGATACAATGGAGCGTATGGAAATTATACGTGACCTACGCCTTGGGGAGTTTGATGTACTAATCGGAATTAACCTGCTGCGTGAAGGGCTCGATATCCCAGAGGTTTCCCTCGTGTGCATTTTTGGATGCGGACAAGGAGGGCTTCCTTCGCAGCGAAACGGCTCTAATCCAAACAGTAGGACGTGCAGCACGTAACGAACAAGGGCAGGTTATCATGTATGCGGACTCGGTAACACGCTCCATGGAGGCAGCAATAAGGGAAACCGAACGCCGCCGTACCATCCAACACCAGCATAATGTTGACAATGGCATAACACCAACCACAATCATTAAGTCTGTACGTGATGTACTGGAAATATCCTCCACTGATGAGGTTAATAAGCTAACACAAAAGGCAGACAAGTTAAAACCTGCGGAACGTGCGGCAATCGTGGCAAAACTTACCAAGGAAATGAAGGAAGCGGCAAAGCTGCTTGAGTTTGAACATGCTGCATTCCTGCGGGATAAGATAGCAAAGCTAAGCTAAAACCTAAAAAGCTAGAAATTTACAAGGGTAACCTAAAGGATGGTACAAAATTGGCTATAGATAAAATAATTATTAAAGGTGCACGGGAAAATAACCTAAAGAATATTAACATAGAAATACCACGTGATAAGCTAGTGCTTTTCACTGGTGTATCAGGCTCGGGCAAAAGCTCCCTAGCCTTCGACACTATCTATGCGGATGGTCAACGTCGCTATGTGGAAAGTTTATCTTCCTATGCACGGCAGTTCCTAGGACAGATGGAAAAGCCAGACGTGGACTATATCGAGGGACTTTCCCCCGCAATCTCCATCGACCAGAAAACAACCTCCAAGAACCCACGTTCAACCGTGGGTACAGTAACCGAAATTTACGACTACCTACGTTTAATGTATGCCCGAATCGGCGTTCCACACTGCCCAATCTGTAGTAGGGAAATTCGCCAGCAAACCATCGACCAAATGGTGGAACGGGTGCTGTCATTGCCAGAGGGTACAAAAATTCAGGTTATGGCGCCAGTGGTGCGGGAACGTAAGGGCGAGCATCAAAAGGAGTTTGATGCGGCACGGCGTGCGGGCTATGTGCGTGTCCGTGTGGATTCTATTATATACGACCTAACGGAGGAGATACCTCTGGACAAAAATAAAAAGCATACAGTGGAAATTGTGGTGGACCGCTTAGTGGTTAAAGAGGATATACGTTCCCGCCTAAATGGTTCACTGGAAACTGCAATTTCCATTACTGGTGCCCTTGCCCTAGTTGATGTTATTGATGGGGGGCCAATCCTGTTCTCCCAAAACTATGCCTGCCCGGAGCATGAAATTAGCATGGAGGAACTAACCCCACGCATGTTCTCCTTTAATAATCCCGCTGGTGCGTGCGGAACATGTACAGGGCTGGGAACTTTCCTAAAGGTTGACCCGGAGCGTATTCTGCCAAATAAACGCCTCTCCATTGCGGAGGGGGCAATTCGTGCTAGCGGCTGGTACTATGCCGAGGGTGGAATCGCCAAGATGTACTACGAGGCACTTGCCCAGCGTTACAAGTTCTCATTGACCGAACCTATCTCAAAACTTTCCAAGAAGAATATTGATATACTGCTCTACGGCAACGGCGGTGAAAAACTTACCCTAAACCGTGACTCGGACACCTTTACAGGCTCATATAGCACAGGGTTCGAGGGTGTTGCAGTGAATATCGAACGCCGCCTCAGGGAAACCACAAGCGACTGGATGCGTAGTGAACTAACCAGCTATATGGAGTCGGTACCCTGCCCGGACTGTCACGGAATGCGACTTAAAAAGGAAATCCTATCCGTTACAATTGGGGGTAAAAGCATATACGACTTCTCAAACTTTGCCATAAATGAAGCGCTGGACTTTGTTAATACCCTAATCCTAAGCGACCGTGACACTATGATTGCCTACCAAATCCTAAAGGAAATTAAGGCAAGGCTGGGCTTTTTAGTCAGCGTTGGGCTCAGCTACCTTACACTTTCCCGCACAGCAGGCACACTTTCCGGTGGTGAAAGCCAGCGTATTCGCCTAGCTACTCAAATTGGCTCGTCACTTGTGGGCGTGCTATACATTCTAGACGAACCCAGCATAGGGCTGCACCAGCGTGATAATGACAAACTCATTGAAACACTTAAGCATCTGCGGGACATTGGTAATACTGTAATAGTGGTGGAACATGACGAGGATACAATCCGTGAGGCGGACTTTGTTGTGGATATCGGATAAGCAGCGGGTGTACATGGTGGAGAGGTTGTAGCCAGCGGCAGCGTGGATGATATTAAAAATAACCCTAACTCTATTACAGGGCAGTACCTCAGTGGCAAAAAGTTTATCGAAGTTCCAACCCAGCGTCGTAAAGGTAATGGACTAGTCCTCAAGATTAAAAAAGCTGCCGAAAATAACCTTAAAAATGTTACAGTGGAAATCCCACTAGGTACACTTACAGCAGTTACTGGCGTATCAGGCTCCGGGAAAAGTAGCCTAGTTAACCAGGTTCTCTACAAAACTTTGGCGCACGAGCTTAATGGTACACGTACACAGGGTATAAAGTGTGATGGTATCGAGGGAATAGAAGCCCTAGACAAGGTAATTGAGATTGACCAGTCCCCAATCGGGCGTACACCACGTTCCAACCCAGCCACATACACAGGTGTCTTCACGGACATTCGTGACGTTTTCGCCCAAACAAATGATGCTAAAGTACGTGGATATACTGTGGGCAGGTTTTCCTTTAATGTAAAGGGTGGACGTTGTGAATCCTGCCAAGGCGACGGTATAATCAAGATTGAAATGCACTTCCTCCCCCGACATCTATGTACCTTGTGAGGTGTGCAAGGGTAGACGTTACAATCGCGAAACGCTGGAGGTTACCTACAAGGGTAAAAATATTCATCAGGTGCTTGATATGACCGTGGAGGAGGGTGTAACCTTCTTTGAAAACATCCCAAAAGTGAAGCGTAAGTTTGAAATGCTCAACGATGTTGGACTCGGATATATTAAAATAGGACAAAGTGCCACGACCCTTTCTGGTGGTGAGGCACAGCGTGTCAAGCTGGCAACGGAGCTAGCGAAGCTGTCCAACAGGCAAAAACAATCTACATTTTGGACGAACCAACAACAGGGCTGCACACGGCGGATGTTCACAGGCTTGTTGGCGTGCTACAAAAGTTAGTGGACAGTGGAAATAGCATGGTTGTAATCGAGCATAATCTGGATATAATAAAGTCAGCCGACCACATCATAGACCTAGGGCCCGAGGGCGGAGGTTTAGGCGGTTATGTGGTGGCTACTGGAACACCGGAACAAGTTGCCAAGGTGAAAAAATCTCATACAGGTCAGTATTTGAAGAAGATGTTGGCTTCAGGCAAATAATACACCAAAAAACCCAGCCAACTTTGTAATATGGTCACATTCAGCCACAAAAAATGTAAAATATTTGCAAAAAAGGCTTGACAAATAGTACACACCTTTGGTATACTTTATGTAGAGTAATAGTAGATGTGCAAAAGCTAAATTTGCATCCCACTTTACCACATTAAACCCCAAATTTTTGGATGGAGGAATTTTTAAAATGAAAAAGTATGTATGTACAGTATGTGGTTTCGTTTATGACGAGGCACATGGCGACCCAGACAATGGTGTAAATGCAGGCACAACATGGTCAAATGTGGAAGAAGATTATGTTTGTCCACTATGTGGAGTAGGCAAGGAACTTTTCGAGGAGCAAAACTAGCCCATACCCCAAGGTTTAATGGTTGGGACTAACAGCTTTTATGAAAACACTTTTGGTTAGAGGTTGGAACGCAGTGTGGTAAGAATCTAATTTTAGGTAGATGTTTACCACAGTTCTAACCCCTAACCATTAGTTATGTATATAAAAAATATCAATACTACCTATAAATAGGTACAAGTCTAACCGTTATTGGTTAGCAGAAAAATCAAATAAATATTAAAACTAAAAATGAAAAGAGGCAAGCAAATGTCAGTAGTAGAAGTTACAAATGGTGTGTACTCTGTGGGAACACTTAACCCAGCACTCCGTGTTTTTGATATAGTAATGAAGACCGAATATGGCACATCATACAATTCATACATTGTAAAGGGCAGCGAAAAAATAGCACTTGTGGATACAGGTCACGATACTTTTTTTGGAGCATACCTAAATAATATTAAGCAGGTTTGCGACCCTAGCGAAATTGACTACATTATACTTAACCATACCGAACCCGACCACAGCGGTGCACTAGCACGCCTAACCGAACTAGCTCCAAATGCGGTAGTTATTGCGTCACAAGCAGGCAGCATCTACCTAAAAAACATTACAAACATCAGTACACTAAAGGTGCAGGTGGCAAAGGATGGACAAGTAATCTCCCTTGGTGATGTTACCCTAAAGTTTATTTCTGCACCATTCCTACATTGTACCGACTCAATGTTTACTTGGTGTGAGGAGAAAAAGGTGTTATTTTCATGCGACTTTTTTGGCTCACATTACTGCGAACCATACATGTGGGACAGTTCAATGGCGTACCCCGAAAAGTTCATGGACGGTGTGCACCAGTATTACAAGGCAATATTTGCACCTTTCAAGCCATATGTTCGTTCTGGACTTGCCAAAGCGCGGGAGCTGGACTTCCAGTATGTTTGTACCAGCCATGGTGCCATCCTTACCCCAAAAAGTCGTGGAGGTATGCTGGATGACGTAGTGGAATATTACGACAAAATATCAACAGGAATGCCATGTGCACCATTCCAAATACCTGTTTTCTACACCAGTGCTTACGGAAATACGGAGCTCCTAGCCAAGGAAATTGCCCGTGGAATCAGCAGCATTATCCCCGAAGCGAATGTAAAGGCATACGATTTAATCGAGTATCCAATGCATGAAATGCAGGAACTTCTTAACGAATGTGATGCGTTTGCGCTGGGCTCACCAACAATTAACCGTGATGCAGTACCCCCAACATGGGAGCTACTTTCTCATGTTGATGCAATAAATACAGGCAAAAAACCAGTGCTAGTTTTCGGCTCATTTGGCTGGAGCGGTGAAGCAATCCCTAATATTATATCCCGCCTAAATGGTCTAAAATGCTCTGTTTTTGGTGATGGTTTTAAGGTTTGCCTTGTACCCTCGGAATCTGATATTGCAAACGCCTTTGAACAAGGCTCTAGCTTTGCCGAGGAAATCCTAAACAGTGTAAAAAGACGCTAGCGGTGGCGAGTCGCCACTGACATGCCCCCGCAGTTAGGCAGCAACAGTTTTGTAAGCTAACCTGTGCGGGGTGTTTGTCTACTAATTTAGCTTTATATTGTTGCACATTTCCCCCCGATACACTTGCGACCACACCATAAATCTCTACTAGTAATAAAAGCAAAGTGTTGGTGTGGGGTTCATCTTGTAGGTAGCTTTTACCCCTGTCCCGCCAGCCCAAACTTACGCATAATGGGTCAAGGGGTGGCGGGTCGCCACAGACTATCCCACACCATAAATCTTTACTAGTAATAAAAGCAAAGTGCTGGTGTGGGGTTCATCTTGTAGCTAAGCTTTACCCCTGTCCTGCCAGCCCAAACTTACACATAATGGGTCAAGGGACGAGGTCCCTTGCCGTAGCCATTTCCCCACCCTCATCCTTTCATCCCCCGTGTACCCCCCTACCCCTCATCGGCAGCACCTGCACAGGTTAGTGTGTGGGTGCTGCCTTTTTTGTGCACAATTTAAAACTATGGTGTGGTCAAAACCCTGCAAAGATTTCAACCACACCACACTATAAGCGAATATTAAGATGAGTATAACACAAACTATAACCATGTAAACAGTTAGGGGGAAAGATTATGAGCTCAAAGGATAAATATTTTGGTAGCCTGCAACACCTGTTGGAAACATTAATAGTAATGCTGTATGCCGCCACAATGTTGTGGTTTAAGTCTACCCTAGGATAAACTTACCCAAACTAAACAGCAAAAACCTTGTGTATTGCCTTAACTGCTTGCTCTGCTTGGTCAAGGTCAATAAGCACGGATATTTTAATCTCACTAGTGGAAATCATATGAATGTTGATGTTAGCATCACTAAGTGCACCAAACATCTTGGAAGCTACACCGGAGTTGGTTGCCATGCCAGCGCCCACAATGCTAACCTTGGAAACAGCATCATCAACTAGTACATCAGCAGCCCCCAGCGACTTTTTAAGCTCTACAAGTGTGTTATATGCACTTTCCTTGTGGTCACGACAAACGGTAAAGGAAAGGCCCTTTGTGCTTTCCCGCCCAATTGATTGCAGGATGATATCGACATTAACTTTTTTTGAATGTAGCGCAGCAAAGATTTTGTATGCAATCCCAGGCATATCTGGAACCCCAATAATCGAAAGACGTGCAACATCATTATCCTTTACCACTCCACGTATTAGCATCTTTTCCATGTCTATAACCTCCTTAATAATTGTTCCGGGATTCCCCGTAATACTGGAGCGTACCTCCATGTTAACGTTAAACTTTTTTGCCATCTCTACGGAACGGCTGTATAAAACCTGTGCACCAAGGCTAGCAAGCTCAAGCATTTCATCATAGGAAATTTCATCAAGCTTTACAGCATCATGTACTAGCCGTGGGTCTGCGGTGTATACACCATCAACATCGGTGTAAATTTGGCAAAGCTCAGCACCCATTGCAGCAGCAACAGCAACAGCACTAGTGTCGGAACCACCACGCCCAAGTGTCGTAATATCGTCATAACGATTAAGCCCCTGGAACCCAGCAATAATAACAATGTTACCCTTT
>JAGWCC010001730.1:0-14481 GCA_022651775.1 Drusus annulatus | reverse complement strand
CGGAAGTGTGGAAAAACAAATCTTGATTTTGCATCACGATAATGCACCAGCTCACACATCAATGGTTGTTCGTGATTATTTGGCCGAAAACAACACCGTAATCATGCCTCAACCACCGTATTCATCAGATTTGGCTCCCTGCGACTTTTTCCTATTCCAGAAACTGAAGAGACAAATGAAAGGAAAGCGTTTTGCCACAATTGATGAGATAAAGTCAGAATCGAAGAACGAGTTGATGGCCATACCGAAAAGCACATTTAGAAGTGCTTCGAGGATTGGAAGAAGCGCTGGCATAAGTGAATTATATCTGAGGGGGATTACTTTGAAGGGAAGAAAATGGATATTGATGAATAAATAAATACTTTTCGAAAAAATTCGAAATTATGTCTTTCGGCCTAATAAATTATATCCTGTCATCTCTTTCCAAAATTACTTCTAACATGTATTATCCCATAAACCACATGTTTGGACTCTGATACTTTTGGTTTACCATGCACATATGCAGGTATAAAACCAGAGCCATACTGTAAAATCACCCAATACCATTATTATTTCCATTTTGAATTCTCATTGAACTCCTGTACAGTAAACCATGTTTAGTCAAAGGTTTAATGTAATATTACATAAATTGTCACAATAAAAAGTATTCAAGAGAAAGTGATTATATTTTTTTAATAACAGTTTTCTTCTCTTATTGCAGGACGAGGTGGGTGTTTCCAAGACCCAGGTTAACCCTTCCTTTACATTAAAAGGCTCTCCACATAGCATCCCCAAAGAGGACACAGGCCTTGAGGTTTCCCTTTCCTCTGAGTTAAATTTATTACAAAAAATAATACTTACCCTGTAAGCGACAGTGGCAATGAGTGGACCGTACGTACTTAGATAACTCCCAAACGTAGAGATGTATTACGTGTTTATCTAGACGTTCGCTTCTCATTGAAAATAATTTGACCTAGATTTTTTTTGTTCCCCCAAATAGCATTGCCCACCGCCGTTATCTCCGACTAACATAGTACAATCACATAAAGTTCCGTAGTCAACTAGTGTGTGTCTGTGCTCAACTGGTGTGTATCTGTGCTCAACTCGTGTGTGTGTACTCATTACCGATGACATAAGCAAACAATTATGAGCACAATCAAATATTGGTACAGTGAATAATGTCTTTGTTGTGTTTAATCTTACAAAGAAAAAGACTGAACGCCGTTGGCGCAAATAAGAAATTGTCCAAAGAAGCGAAGCTAGCAGTCAACAACGGAGTGCTTATACCAACCCTGATGTATGGCAGTGAGGCATGGAACTGGCAGAGGAAGGATGATAGTAGACTGAATGCTGTGGAAATGAGATCCTTGAGACAAATGTGTGGTAAACCCATTTATGACCGTGTTAAAAATGTGGATATCTGGAAAGAATGCAAGGCTAATGTAAGCGTAATTAATAGGATCAAGAAATTCTTGCTCAGATGGTTTGGGCCTTGAAGCAACAATATATGGAGGGATAGCTAATTTGTTTTACCCAACCCATCCGAAATTGTAATAAATCACTTTTTCCGAGTTTTTACATCGTACACCATGAGAGAGAAAGAGACAACAAATTTCTTGGACGGCTTCTATTAACTGTCGTAATGATCTTAAGCTGGTTATTTTCGCTGGTTAACGGCGAGACTCCGGCCATATTTTTTTATTTTGCCACTAAACTTGACACAACTAAACGGTTTTTTAGGTTAGATGCTATATTTTTGTTGATAAAAATACTGTGAAAAAGTGGCTATACGAATACACAAAAACATTATGTCGATATGTGATATGAATGGATGTTTAAATACCGTAGCCTTAGTCTTAGCCACGCCCATTTGCGCCGAGTCATGTTAAAATCATCAAAAACAAGTCAGAAGAGTATGTATGAGACGATGTATGAATGTGAATGAAGCAAAGAGTGTGTGCCAAGACAGAGTTATATGGCGGTCCGTCCTCTCTGCCTACCCCTGCGAGGAAACGGCGTGGTGGTTAGTTAGTTGGTTAAGAAAAACTTATTTTTAATAACAACAATACTGGCTTAGACTATAAGTCATGTCATTTACATAAAATTGTGCTGCGTAGTGTTATGTAACGATATTTTCGTAAACATTAACTTTAAACCCCGTCTGTTAATATTTTAAGGTACTCAACCTAATATTAAAATCATTCTATTTTATTACGTACGGGCAACCCCAAAAGGGGAGGAGGCTCAAAAGCAAGGGTCTACCCGGCGTCTCGCGCGTGGTGACCAGGCTCTACAGTTTAGACAGTTTCAAGGAACGGACGTGCTCATCCCTGAAGAGGCTCTCCCGCGCTAATCCGCTGCGAATCCAGCCGACGCCTTAAAGCCGCATCCGCAAATCGAGTCTACTACGATCGCTCAGGGTATTGTTATTACAATTTGATTTAAATAATGCCCCTAACTTCATTTAAGCTCACGGTGTCCACAAAGAATTAAAGCTTTTCCTAGTAGCGTAAATTCATTTGCTAAAATATACGCCTTTCACCGAAGGCACCTTCTTAAAGCAAAAGAGAAAGAGTTTTCATTTCGGTATTTCCTTCCTTGTATAATATTTGTAATCCTCCCTACCAAAAAGAAGGCCAAGTTTCTCACCCCTATCTATCGAACCTCCAACACGAAGACGCTCTCCAAAATAAGCTAGCATGGCGTAAGTATTTTTATTTATTTATTTATTTTATTTTATTAACGCCTTTAAGGCTTTTACATAAATACATTTTTTAAATAAAGGAGTACAATAGATGGGTAGAATATAACATTAAGAGAAAAGTTAGTATTTAACTGCAAGTATATAAATATAGCGTAGGTTTATACATATAATAACAATAACCTTTGTGTTCTATTGAAAACATTCAAGTAAGCTAGATTTTAATTTGGAAACAGTGTTGTAACGGTAAACATCTATTGAACCATATTTATTACCAAGTCTATGCAGTCTTTGAATGGGAGAATTATCAAAATAATTGTTTGTAGACGGAGAAACATAATATAGAGCCGCCTGCCGTGTATCACGGGTAGGTACTCATAAAGGTAATAAGGCTCGTTAGATCCGGGGCGTCCAATCTGCCATTCGCTATTTTAAAGAGACATATTAAATCGCTCACTGTGCGTCTTGATGATAAATCAGTGAGGTTAAGCAAGTTCATTAAATATACGTAATCAAGGTCAACAATTGGGATACATAACTTATAATTAATAAATCTGAGAAACTTATGCTGCACTCTTTCTATTTTAAGTTGGTGAATATTATAAAATGGAGCCCAGATTGTAGAATTGTACTCTAGATTAGATCTAACCAACGCAGTATAAAGTAATTTAAATGAATTCAATAATTTAAAGTCTTTTACCGTCCTCAAAATAAAACCCAAGCATTTCATGGCCTTATTAGTAATTTCATTTATATGAGGAACAAAAGTTAATTTACTGTCAAAAATTATACCCAGATCCTTTATTTGGTCAACTCTTTTTAAGTTAATATTGTTAATGCTATATTGATACATAATGAGATTTTTAATTCGGGCGAAAGTTATCGTTTGACATTTTTCAATATTAAGGAACAGTTCGTTACGAGCACACCACTCTTGTAACCTCACAAGATTCAATTGCAATACGTAACAATCATTAAGATTGGTAATTGTTTTGTAAATTTTTTAGATCATCGGCAAATAAAGAATCATAACTCCATCGAAAACGGTAGTGATGTCGTTAATAAATAAAGAAAATAACACTGGTCCCAAATGTGACCCCTGTGGAACGCCACTGAAGATTTCAAACTGATATGATAAGTGTAGATTGAGTTTGACTGATATTTTTCTTTTTATGTAAGTAGCTTTCAAACCATCTCAAAATATTTCCGGTTATACCGAGGGTTCTTAGTTTATGAATGAGAATATTATGTGACACTTTGTCGAAAGCCTTACTAAAGTCAGTATACACTACATCAGTTTGAAGACGCTTATGCATGGTATTAAATAGATGTTCCTGATAAATCATTAAGTTAGTAAGAGTGGACCTTTTTGCCTTAAAGCCGTGTTGTTGATGAGAAATTACTTTATTAATCTCAGGCGAGATTAAAGAGAGCAGAGCAGATTCAAATAATTTTGGAATTGATGATTGGATACATATTGGTCTATAATTGGAAATATCAGATTTATTTCCTTTCTTAAAAATAGGAGTCAGAAAACTTTCCTTCCATTTTTCGGGAAAGGTACCAGTTTTTAAAGAAAAGTTAAAAAGCTTAGTCAGAGGCCAAGACAAGACTGACAGGCACTTCGATAGGAAGATAGGAGGAATGTTATCGGGGCCAGCCGACTTGTTGATATCAAAGGATTTCAATTTCGCTTTAATATCACAATCATCTAATATGCACTGATTGAAATCGATCTCGTTGTCGTTATTAGTTTTTTGAGAATCGAGTAATGGAGAGATGTTAGCGGTATCATAAACTTTGCTGAAGAATTCAGCAAATAGATCAACGATTTCTTGGGGATTATCAGCCATTTTATTATTTAAATACATATTTGAAGGACTACTGTAGTCATTATTATTAAGCATGTTAGAAAATTTAAATATATTCTGAGGATTGGCAACAGCCATTTCTTCGCAATTTTCGATACACTTATTGTAACATAATTTTGATATTTTTTTTTTTGTTAACAATCTTAATTCTTTAAATTTAGAGTAATCTTTAGGATCTCGTGTTGATTTATACACTTTATGAGCAATTTTTTATCTCTAATAATATTGATAAGATCAATACTAAACCATTTTGGGTATTTGTGCACAGCAATTTTAGAAACAGGTACAAATAAATCAATAGCACCCTTTAGATTAATGTAAAATTTATCCACCATTTCATCAATGTTCTTTTCTGAATCCAAAAAGCTCCAGTCAGCAGAAGATAAATGACAATTTATTTTATTAAAATCTGCTTTGAAGAAATTCAACTTTGAGGATACAGCTGGAATTGTTGTTGTTATTGAACTGTGGCATTTAATAACCAGTGGAGGGTGGTACTTGTCTATCGGGAGAACAGTTTCAGCAGAAGCGGACACATTTACAAAAGAGGAATTGGAAAATACAAGATCGAGAAGACGAGCGTTCGCATTATATACATAGTTGAGCTGGTTGAGGTTTAAAAAATTTGACATTTCAATAATATCGTGGGACCCGTGATTTGTAATGTCCGGGCAAGAAGTCTTTTTGTTTTCGATGTTCCATGCGACATTAGGTAGGTTATAGTCTCCTATTAAAATCAAAGTAGCTCCAGGAAATTTTCTTCGTAGTAATTCAACTTCGTGGTAGTGGTCTTTATAAAGCTGGGCGTCAGAAGACGGGGGAATGTAAACGCAGCCGATTATAATTTTTTCCATTTTTGTAGACACCATGATGAATAGTTGTTCTAGGTTTGTGTAGAGACATTTGAGTTTTTTTGAATTAAATTTATTGTGAATGGATACCAACACACCGCCTCCTCTAGCTTTATTAGTGGTGTTTTTGCTTCTGTCATTTCTGTACACTGTATGTTCGAAGAAACCCAACTCAGTATTATCAATGTTGCAATTCAGCCATGTCTCAGTAAATGCATAAATTTCGTGATCCAATGTAGGTAGGGTTGATTTGAGGTCTTGTAACTTTGTCCTTAGTCCTCGTACATTTTGGTAGTAAATTTTAATTTTCAGTTTTTGCGTGTGTTTTGACGATAGAAGGATGGTTATTAATATATTTAATAGTGATGTCGGTCTCTCCAGAAGTCTTCCTATTTTCAAGTTCGTTTCTGAGATCCATTAATTGTTTCCGCTGTAGAAATGATTGATCCTGATACATTCGGATATTATTTTTCAGAACATGTTTCTTGCTTAGTAAAATTTTCGGCCATTTTGCATCCGGAAACTCTACTTTTATTCCTCTCGGTTTGTCATCGCTCTTTTTTTTGCCTAATCTGTATATTTTTTAGATCAAGGTTTATTGTTGACCCATCAATATCAGCGATCACTTTCTTGACGGACGCTATGTCGATATTCAAAGATTCTATTTGGGATACCGATGAACTCTCAGGAATGTTGTGAATAATTAGATTTTTTATCTCTGTAGCTTTGTTCTTTGATTTCTGCAAGAATTTCGCAGACATTTTTGGTATTTGAAAAAAGTAGGCGGGTTACAGGTTATATTTTTATGAACAGATAATTCAACTTCAAGAGTAGCCATTTTGACAGCCATTTGGGCAATTGTTCCAAGTATGTTGTTGGTTTTAGGAATTATTTTAGCAATATGTTCTTTAGTGAATTTATTGTTAGGATCCATGATCATGTTTGTCAATAAATTGACTGCATCGTTTGCTATAGAAATATAAGCCTGAGCATCCATTTTGGGAATAATTAAGGTTTTTTTTTTTTTCAAAAGTGGCAGATGGAACAGCCCTGATTACACTGCACTGGTAAGGACACTTCGCTTCTGCGGTGATTGCAGGTACCTACAATATTCACGAACAACAATGTCACCAATTCACTTGAATAACGACTAGATTTTTAATAATATAGTTTTCAATTAGAACACAATGATTCTCGAGAAATAAACAATGATAAATGCAAACTAATACACTTTAACACTTCTAAGAAGCAATATTAGATTATGACTTTTAGTTAAACTCTTTAAATTAAGTATTATTATCAGGACAAAATAAACACGACTTATCTATTGTACACAGCATCCTTAAATATGACAAAGGCCCCGAGGGAAATTATTTTCCTCAAGACCTCCTGTGGAGTTAATGTAAAAAATGAAAAAAAAGTAAAACAATAATAATAAACGTTTTATTCAACTATGTATGTTTTTTTAATGATATTCACTCAGGATATTTTTGGGGATTTTGGGGAAGAATGGATTTGGTGAACATGGGCCATGAGGACGGAAGAAGCACATTAGCTGGAAAATCATTTTAAGTCAAGCTAGTGAGTCAAAGAACCATGCGTCGTTAAAACGTGTACAAATGTAGGGCACGCGTTTGGCGTATGACGTTATTTTTTCGTGGTACCTTACATTGAAATGATGGTAGAATAAACACAGAATTTTCAAGTGTTTTCTATGCACCAAAATTTATAATCTATCCATTAAGATAAAGATTCTATCAAAGCTATTTCCTGCTTTTGCCCGCTTTTGCAAAGAATCAAAATATGTTTTCGGACATCTAGAGGCTCCAGACTAGAGGTGGCTGCCAGACTCAACAATAATAGTGACTTGCACAGGGTCAGTAGTTGTCATGAATGCCTATTTCAGTCATTTAATGGATTTAAGAATAATCATAGGTTTCCCATTTGCATCGCTATTGTTTTATTGTTATGACCACTGTCTTTTTATTTTATGATTTTTTTCTCTTTCATATTTGTGTTGTTGTTGATTATTGATATTATTTTGATGTTTATAAAAATAAACGAAAGTGAAGAAATAACTTAACTAATGGCTAATGGTAATAATTAAAAATTGGTTATATTTTTGCGTCTTTAGTTCCACTTTTGGCCGCCTGCAGAGTCGAATGAGTCAAGCTGTAATGTGCTATCGGGATTATAGCATTTATTTGTACATTGTTGCAACCTGTGCACATGTTCAAATATACTGTTTCGCGTTGTCTTTGTTTGCTTGAATCATCCGGAATTGGAGCACGTGAAATAAAAATAAAAATAAAACCGCTGTAAAATCTTTGTTACCTTGCAGGTGACTAGACGGCAACAGTGTCATGTAAATATTTTAAACACATATTATGTCTATTTATTTATATATTATTTCTCCCTATAACTTTTACTTTATTTCCTAATGCAACCATTTTAAAGCCGACCGGTTTCGCTTACATCAAGCTTCGTCGGGAAAATTATAATAACTTAAGTTGAAATAATTGTGTCACTACAATTGCCCCGACGAAGCTTGATCTAAGCGAAACCGGTTGGCATCCTTAGATTATTCATTTGATGAAATTGAACAAACATTACAAACTTCTTCATTAGAAAAGCGTAGGAAAGACTTGGATTTAATTTGCATTTTCGAAATTATTAATTGGATTATTGACTCACCTTCTTTGTTGCAAATCATTCAGTGCAACATTCTTTGCCGTAGACTAAGAAATAATGAATTGCTGTTACTCAATCGTCACTCTACTAATTAAGGGTATCATTCTCCACTGTCCAGAATATCGGGACTTGTTAACTCAAGCCATGGTCTTGACATTTTTGGTACTAGTCCAAATGATTTTTGTCATTCTTTACGATAATAATCTTCGAAGAATGCAATTTATTATGTCTTACATCATTGACTATCAAAATCTTGTCCAGGCTTTGACTTGAAACTAACTAACTAACGTAGAGAGGACGGACCGCCGTACAACTCTGTCTTGACACAGACTCCTTGCTTTATTCACATTCACACATCGTCTCATACATACTCTTCTGTTATTCTGCTTCTTCACGTGGCCCGATTCAAGTATTTGATTCACTTGATCGTGCCATGTCTTCCCCGGGCGTCCCCGACTTCTTCCTCCATTAATTTTCGCATCACATATTATTTTCACACTTCTTTCTTCGTTCATTCGCTCTACATGCCCAAACCATCTAAGCGTCAATTTCTTGATCCTATTCATTACGCTCACATCAGTCGTGCATTCTTTCCGGATATCAGCATTTTTAATACAGTAACACATGGTTTTACCGGACATACGTCTCAGAGATCTCATTTTCACAGCATTCAGTCTACTTTCATCCTTCCTCTGCCAGTTCCATGCCTCACTGCCATACATCAGGGTTGGTATAAGCACTCTATTGTGGACTGTTAGCTTCGTTTCTTTGGACAAGTTCTTATTAGCGTCAAGAGCGTTAACTATGCACATGGCCCGACTCAAGTCTTTGATTCACTTGATCGTGCAATGTCTTCCTCGGGCGTCCCCGACTTCTTCTTCCATTCGCTTTCGCGTCATATTTTCTTTTCACGCTTCTCTATCCGTTCATTCGCTCCAAATGCCCAAACCATCTAAGCGTCCCTTTCTTGATCCTAGTCATAACATTTACATCAGCCTTGCATTCTTTCCAGATATCCACATTTTTAACACGGTCGACTTGAATTTTCTATCAAATGAATATTTTTTTCTGAATTTAATAATTGCTTCTTTAAAATATTATTTATACGCTGTTCTTTCTCTCTTGATATTTTTTCTCATTTCGTATAGTGTATTTTTTGCCATAGGAAAATGGTCCGTTAGTATCTTGGATTATGAATATATATGGAGAGAAAGCTAAATATTTTAACCCAACCTATACAAATTTACGAAAAATCACTTTCACCGGCTTTATACGTACTAAACCGTGAGAGAGAAAGAGACAAAACAAGTTGTCACATAATATCGCACCACTTTTAGATATGTAAGCATGTTTTACGTCTCCCGCGTCTCCGGCGACTTCGCCCACTACGTTTTGTTATGCGACATAATTCAACGGTTTTTGAGGTTATATCCAATATATTTTTTTGATAACAATACTGTGAAAGAGTGGTTATACAAACATTATGTTGACATGTGCTATGAACGGATGTAAAAAAGTGTGTCCATGAATACCCCAGCCAAGCCCGAGTCAGGAAAAAATCAACAATGCTGACTACACTGTTTCACAGAGCTATCCCTCCTAGTATATTATTTATTGCTCTAACATTAGTACAAAAGTAAATGAATAATTCCTTTTTACGTAAGCAAAAACTGTCAGTTGTATTTTTGATCATATTTTGCGTAGATATGTAGCACTCGCGTATCCGTTATACTTAGTAAGTTATCTTTACAACGGAAGAAAATCTCCTTGAGCCATTTGGATAATGTGTTTTCTTTCAGTGAGATTTTTTCCGCTGCGGCGCAATACGCCGCCCCAGTTCTTAGGGTCACCTGGGCGAGAGCCCAAACGCTCAGTCGAATTCCTGACTTCGACCCACGCTAAGTCTATTTACCTGATTACTACATTTTTTCACCTAGAAGTTCATCAATTACATGATGAGTAACTACATAAAAAAAAATGATTTAAGATGTGAAAGGCGACGTCTCCAATATATTAATGATCTAATTAAAATTAATTAAGTATTGGCTATTAAGCTTTATAATTCTCTTCCTACACAAATCAAAACATCTACACTTGCACAATACAATAAACATGTTTGGAACTGGTTACAATCCTCCCAATTTATAATTATTTACAGTAATAATAATAGTGCTACTTAATAATTTTATTTATTTGTATTATTTTTTGTTTGTTTTAAAGTGGCTCCATTTTGTTTTTATTATATTTTCTTTTCTTTTATATATCTTATTTTGTAAATATCTTTTTTTGTATTTTCTTCTATATTTTCTTTTATTTTTAATATTAATTTTAATGATTTAAAAAACAAATTTATAACTTTATTCCACTTTTATTTTATAACTGGACCGGTTTCTATGACTTTCTATGCCTATGACGGCAATCTTCAGACTAGTACAAGTTGTTGTTAACCTACGGCTTATATACTATTTTTGGGGATGTCAGGGGTAGTAAACAATGATTTTACTTTAATTATATTCATCAGTATTGTTGCATGATTTTAATAGTTACAGGGTAAAAGCTACTTTTAATTTATTGGTATTATTATTTTATATATCTATCTGGAATCTTTATTTATTTTATTGAATATTTAAGATGGGTTACAGTTGCATCTCTATAAATATGAATTGACAATGTATTTATATAATGAAAGGTTGGTGAATACTGATTGTTAATGAGTTTACTTTAGATTTTCCCATCTTAATTGTGATGTCCAGATGTACAACATAATTTTCTAATTATTGGGTTACTCCCAGCATTATGGTATAATTAGTTTCATGATTCTATTCATTATGCACTGTTAGAGTAGATTACTTCTATTATTATATAATTTCTCGGTATCAAGGAATTTTTAAGTGCTATGCACTTGGGTAATAACTTATATTTATTGTTATTACCTATTGATTGTTTGAAATTTTTAAGTGCATTTACATTATGATATGTTTTTAGTTAGAAACATACATTATCACATTGGATCGGATGATGAAATTATAATGGGTATAATAGCTGAAACTTAGCAAATGATTCTAGTTGTTTATTCCCGTCACAGTACATAGGCTAAACGGGTAGAGCGTTCAGAACACGCATAAAAGAACATTTCACCAATTGGGTTAACGATAAAGGTGAACTTTTGAACGTTGCATTGCACCTACTAGATAACAAACACTCGTTTGACAAAGACAGAGATGTTAAAGTCCTACACACATGCGTGAAAGGACAAAAATTAGACAGACTAGAATCAATGGAAATAACCCGTCTAACTAAAAAAGTTGACCCACAATTTGTCATGAATAAACAACTAGAATCATTTGCTAAGTCTCCGCTATTTTACCCATTATAATTTCATCATCCGATCCAATGAATTAATGTATATTTATTTCGAACGTTATCGAGCGGTTTTCAGCTGCCCGAAACCAGTGGGACAATGGCAACCCGTATTGAGGTATGTTGTGAGGCTGAAGGATGGGAATAGTGAAAAGAGATGAGTAAGAGGAAGGTTGGGAGAAACTTGACTATTCAGATCTGCCCCCTAAACACGGCTATTGTTACAGCACGGGAAAAGTACAGAGAGTATCTAATACTCAAATGTGATTATTTCAAATGTGACGATTTCAAATGTGCCTATTTCAAATGTGACGATTTCAAATGTGACGATTTCAAATATAACGATGTCAAATGTGACGATTTCAAATGTGACGATTTCAAATGGGACGATTTCAAATATGACGATATCAAATGTGACGATTTCAAATGTGACTATTTCAAATGTGACGATTTCAAATGTGACGATTTCAAATATAACGATGTCAAATGTGACGATTTCAAATGTGACGATGTCAAATGTGACGATTTCAAATGTGACGATTTCAAATATGACGATGTCAAATGTGACGATTTCAAATGTGACGATTTCAAATGTGACTATTTCAAATGTGACATTTTCAAATGTGACGATTTCAAATGTGACGATGTCAAATGTGACGATTTCAAATGTGACGATTTCAAATGTGACTATTTCAAATGTGACGATTTCAAATGTGACGATTTCAAATGTGACTATTTCAAATGTGACTATTTCAAATGTGACGATTGCAAATGTGACCATTTCAAATGTGACGACGTCAAATGTGACGATGTCAAATGTGACGATTTCAAAAGTGACGATTTCAAATGTTACGATTTCAAATGTGACGATTTCAAATGCGACGATTTCAAACGTGACGATTTCAAATGTGATAAAATGTAGAAATAAACTAAACATTATTTGAGTTTAATAATATGTTAACTTCTTTGTACACGCCCGGTTTCGAACCCGCTGGCAAAGCTCCTGCGTCAACCATCGCGTTGCTGGGCGCACAACACACGAGCACCAATATTTTTCAATCATTTACGCCAATCAAGATGCAAGCTGTTACAAAAATTATTTAATCACCGCAGCGAGACAATTATACGCGTAGTATGATTCTAGAGAGCGGCGCTTAAGAAATAATTTAATTTCTCCTGCTGCACCCAGTTGGTACCGCCGTATGTATACTTGTACCGCGAATTTGACCTCTATTCCCAAAGGGCCATGAAATTCAATTCTCCCACTGAACGAAGTGTGCCATTCATGTTTTGTAGGTAGCCTAGATTCGACCAACGAACTAACATTACGCCAGTCAGTTTAACAGGTAACAATACGATATACCACGAGAGAGATGTTATCAAACGTGACTTTATTACGGAAAACGGGTCACTTGAACTAATTTCTCCCAAAAGGCTGTAACTATATTAGTGAAATGACATTGTTTGGGTGGCTACTGGCGTTGTGACCGCTTTGAAACAACTACTTCTTCTGGTAGCAGTTCCTACTTCATTCATTGTTCATTGAACAAATACTTCAATTGAATTATTTATAGTTTTTGTGTTTAATTTGTAGAACTCCATTTTAATTTTTATATAATTCAATTGAATTAAATTTAATATTATTATTATTGAGTTCTGCTATTTTAAGTTTTTTATTTTAGTTTTTAGTGACAGCTGTTTCGGCGTTTAATTTTGACAATGGCCTTAAACGCCTTGAGCAGTTTGACAATGGCCTTAAACGCCGAAACAGCTGTCACTAAAAACTAAAATAAAAAACTTAAAATAGCAGAACTCAATAATAATAATATTAAATTTAATTCAATTGAATTATATAAAAAAACTTCAATTGAAGTTGGTAGTTCATTTTAGCGTTCATTTCATTGAACAAATACTTCAATGGAAGTTAGATTACAAAGAACTACTTCAATTTGCAGCAATTCAGTTGTTAAGTTGAACTTTAAAGCCTATAAAGAAGTACTTCATTACAAGTGCTTTAATTAAAGTTTAATTTGAAGTACTTCAATCTAAAGGAATGTGATTTTTGGGAGTTCTTTTCGTTTCACCAGTTCCAGCTCTTTTCAATTTCAAATCTCTGCCGACTAGTACGTGTTTTTTTTCGGTGAGGAACCGGTTCCAAAAGGAACTGAACAAATAACCGGATAAATTAAAAAAAAAAAAAATTGCGAGTTTGACTTCAATTGAAGTGTTCACTGCGAAGGGTTCATTTTAAAGAACTAGCAATTCGTGAAGCATTCACAAAACATTGAAGTTTTTCCCAACGCTAGTGGCTACACACCGTGGTGGCAATTTTTGAGTTAGATAGATGATCTTTACGGATTTATAAGTGTGAAAGGTTGGTGTCAATTAACGAAGGACTTTTTTTTTCCTAGGCCTCAGACAGACTACTGAAATTGACTATCTGCTCAAGAGTGAACATCGATATTTAAAAAAATTGATCAACTTCCGCAGAAGTAAGAAACAATCGAGCTTAATTCTAGGTCTCGTTAAATCTCTGCCAAATATAGCAATATGTGTTATTTTCCAGAGTGGTAGATACTCTAAGTATCGCCCTGGTGAAAGACCACCATTCAGAATCGAAACGTTACTTGAAATGGCTTTAGCCGTGTTTGGTGACCAGATCTGAATAGCCAGGTATTTTCCAACCTTCCCTTCCCCAATCTCCTTCCCCTCCCCACTACCTTCAGCCTCACAACATATCCTATTTAGGAATGCCACAGTCTCACTGGCTCTAGACGGTTGGGAGCAGTTGAGACTCTTGTGCGGTATTCACGTAAAAAAATATATATATATTTATAAAATAATATGGTATATTTTGGGGTTCCAAAGCGGGAATACTTTGACCCCGGAAAGACAACCATTCAGAATCAAAACACTGCTTGAAACGGGGTTTGGTGACCAGATCTGAGTAACCAGGTTTCCCTTCCTCTTTCCCCTCTACTTTTCCCCCCTTCATGCCTCACAAAACCCCCTTTTAACCCCCCCAAAA